>JASCZW010004211.1:0-100306 GCA_034211315.2 Aedes japonicus | reverse complement strand
GTGACGGAAATTAAACCATGATACGAGCCATAGCATTTGGGTATCTGTCTACGCTGTATTTGTTCAACCATTCATTACGCTGCTAGGCCCGAAAATGCTCATTTATCATTACCCATCGAGCCAAATGTTCATATCGCCATTGGGTACCTGGGGACACATCTTGATATGAAAGAGAGGACTACACGAGTCAGATTATACTATAGGCTTCATAGATTTGCTGATGCAAAAAAATTCTGGCAGCCATGAAATTCAAAACACTTGCTCGGTATTCCGTAAATGTCAAAGGGTTGATGATGCCTGCCGATTGCCATAATAACGTCTGTCGGCCATGGCCCCGCTCTCTCTGGGTACCTAATTGTTAGTCGAACGCGTTCGCGTGACGCTTGCGTTTCCTGATCCGAGCTTCATTATAAATCCATAATCAAAAATATTATATTGTAATTGAATGATTCCGACATGATCACAGGGTTCCAGTGTCTCGTCACTTATCACTGATACGTATCTTCATCCCACAGTATTTAATTTCAAAATTGTAGTCCCGTTTACTGGTATCCACTAAAAGCACAGAATAGCATAGGCCATGAGTCAGTCAAGAAATGCTGCTGCTGCTCTCTGTCAGTTTCGTAGGCACCCGAAAAGAAATCCCGCGTTGCAGTGAATCGTCAGAACAAACCCCTGAGCGACTGGTTCTCAAGCTGATTACTAGTTTTACTGAACTTGCCTTTAATCATAATCATAGAGTAGTATAGAATATAGGTAAACTGACCCTAGTTTTCCGTCTTCGGTTGCTGCTGACAGACCCCAAAATCTACAACACATTTTGAGAGTCAGGAACGTCTGCAGTTATAAATGTAGATCGGGAAATTCAAGACAAAAATACATGTAGACTGAGTTTCGTAGTTCATTGCCTGTTCAATAGCCAACATTGTCATAGATAGCATGTGACAACATCTGTGATATATGTCACACCAATTGTCTAGAGCAGCTTTTGTTGGTTTAAGGACATAATTGATAATATAGACTGTCAAAATCTGGGGTCAATATGTGTCATTTGACATGATATATTGAATGAGCTATGCCATGTACTGATCACGATCTGCAGTGTACTGGCATGACCTGAAATGATCTGACATGCATACTTAACGACTGAAAAAAACATGATATTGCAACAAAACAAGAAAATAAATCTGCCATTAAAATTGCTCATCCATAGGCCGTAAGGTGGAACGAAGGGAAATGAATGTCCCATTGGAAAAGGAGCCTGCCGCTCTCGCAAGGACACGAAAAAACTACATTTGCCTTCATTATCAAATGGATCTAGGAAACGTGAAGAAAGCGAGAAAATATCCAACGAATCATTCTCTGTCGAAAGGTTTCATTAAACGAGACGCTAGACGTGGAGGTGTCAATTGGCCATACGTTGCCACAGTTACAGCCAGTTTATTAGAAAGAGAAATGCCAAGATTTGATAAATACGCATGGAACTATCTGTTATTCCACATTTGCTGAAATACTTTACTCATCAAAATGTGGGTTGATTCCACAGACAATTTTAATGTTTCCAGAGAATAATCAAGATATCATGTGATTAGATGTGGGTCTTCCTACCGGTAGCCAGTGAGTTGCCAAAGGCACATGCTGCAGGGCCAAGACTCTCTGTCTGTCTGGGAAAATGTTTTCGACAACTCTAGCAGTATTCTGAAAGTACACAATTGAAGATTGGGAACAATAATCATTACATTGCCACCGTATCTACAAAACTGCCATTCGTTCATAACAGTCGCCGATCAAAGATAAATTTGGCCATGGTATTACACTTTTCAATCTCCGATGATGCATCTATCGAATCAAAACACAAAATTTGCTGTGTCTTGTGCATTTGTTATAGCGGATAGCGAAATTCCTGAGTAGATAATATGTAAGATAATTCAACAGGACGTAAATACTTTACTGTAGT
This sequence comes from Aedes japonicus, assembly GCA_034211315.2. Taxonomy (NCBI): domain Eukaryota; kingdom Metazoa; phylum Arthropoda; class Insecta; order Diptera; family Culicidae; genus Aedes; species Aedes japonicus. The sequence goes on along the minus strand of JASCZW010004211.1, from coordinate 98,349 downwards.
AGGCTTGACTGCGACAAATGTAAATAAATAGCGAAATTATTTGCGAATTTCACGCGTCGCTTACCTTATAGACGCGATTTCACGATTACTGGTTGCCTTGATACATGAAAATGAATAGACTACCAAATTTCCAGACCCGTTCATAAAAAATTGTACCCACGAGTTTTCCTTGAATCATTGAACAATGCCACTTGATGAGCGTGCTTGTTTCGGATCACACATTTGTTATTCCATTACAGAGTACGTATTCAGCGCTTGCCAGTTTACGAACTGGCTAAACATGTTTCGCGTTCATACCGGAGTCATGTTCGTCCAGCATCTACCGGAGTTTAAGGAATACCAATTCGTTGCTGAAGAAAGAAGATCGAAGGCAGAGGAAAATACACTCGTTACCTGATTGTATTTCCACAAGGTACGTATGATCATGGCGCGCTACGAAGAAAATCACAACGATCCGTCGATCGAACATTGGTCAGACTGTGTTGGTTTGTCCCAGATCCTGCACCCAGGCGCGGTTCAAGGATCTCGAACGTTACATTGTCTCGATTGGTATGCAGCAGTCAGCAAACTTCACGAACACTACTGGTAGCACATCAAAGAAAACTGGCGCTAATGGAGGTGACGTTTGAAAGATCCAAAACTCTCCAACGGCGTGATCGGTCTCACGAGCTGTCCACGCCACAAAACACTGCAGTCATCTCGCGGCAGTCAAGGCTGAGGGTTATACGAGTGTCGATGATAACGAACTGAAGGCAACATCACAATCACGAAGATCCAAACCCAGCGCTCCACCCTGTCGTCCAGAACTCCCGCTGAGTTTGCGTTTCGGTAGGCCAAATACGACGATATCCAATCACATTTGTTACGGTGCATCCAGGTTCGATTATCACAGTAACATACACAACCGTACTCAGTACAGTCAATGATTTCGTGTCTCAGGTCATGTTCGAGGTTCATGGCAGCCGCACTCACATGGCCAATTAAGACGCGCAGCACTGCGCGGAGGACTGTCTTCAGTTGTTCGAGTCTAAACAGCAAAGACTATCTTCACTGCACTAAAGAGCCAATTGCACGCTGTCCCAGCATATGTTGTAGCGAAAATTCTTCCGTACAGTTCAGACTGATCGGGAATACTGTCAGGTTCTCATGGATCACCTGAAAGAGCTCAATCAGGCAGCAACCTTTGAGAAATAAAGTAGTTTTCCAGTGCTCGGAGCTGCTTTTGACGAATTTGGTTGCTGCTGATTATCGATGCTTTTCAAGTGATCCATGAAACCTGACAGGTATTCCCGATCGTCCAAACTGTACGAAGAATTTTTCACTTCTAACATATACTGGGACAGCGTGATGGTTTTGAGGTGGCTCTTGAACTGCAGTGGAGTGGGTCTTTGCTGTTTAGACCGAACAACTGAAAACAAATTTTCCACGCAATCTTGCGCAGTCTTGGTGGCCATAATGAGTGCAGCTTGCCATAATGAACATCGGAACCAACCTGAAACACGAAAATGCATTATTTTGTACAGAATACAGTTTGTGTATATTTACCTTGATATCGAACACGAGATGCACCATCATTTCTAAATGATGAATATCGGCATCGTATTTGGCTTTATCTGACGGGTTCAACGCAAACTCGGGAGTTCTGGACGACATAGGGTCAAACCACTGGGACAGATCTTCAATGATTTGTGATGTTGCTTTAACTGGTTCGTTATCATCATTTTCGGCTATAACCCTCAACGCAACTGCCACGGAATGGCTACAGTATTTTGTAGCATTGTTCACCTTCATCTTGTCCACGTTGGAAGTTTTGGATCTTTCAAAATCAACATCCGCCGCCGTCAGCTTGTGCGCCATTTTGGTTCGTTGGTTTTCTTGATGTGCTACCAGTAGTGTTAAATGGTTGCGGTTGACTTCATTGGTAGTCAAGCCCTTTTTCTTCACATACCAATCGGGAAGACTAATAACAGCGTTCGAGATCCACCCGTTCACGCCATTCTTAAAGACATGCACGGGATCTGGGATAAACTCCAATCTACGGTCCGCTTCAACCGGATGTTCGATCGACAGATCGTTATGAATTGTATTTTTCTTCGTACTTACGCCATAGTCACTCCACATTGCCTTATTGGAGGCTCCACAATCAGAAGTAACGAAGTGTATTTTTCCCTCTGCCTTCGATAATATTTCTTCAACAACGGAATTGAGGCAGCCCTTAGGATTTGAATTTCCGGTGAATTCATAAGCGACGATTTGCTTCCAACGAACATGAACTCCAGCCAACATGAACACCAAAGCATGTTTAGCCAGTTCGTCGCTTGGCGGCAAAAATGTTGCCCCGAAATACTTTTGATTGTTTGTGCAATACTCTATAGCTTCGTCGGTGCTCATCTCGTCTAATATCAATCCTCAGTCCAGCTCTTTTACACTCATCAAATTAACTTTGTGTTTCAATAATTCAAAAACTTCGTGCAAGATTCCTGAATTTTTTTTGACAACATGAGTCCAATCAAATAATATAAATGAACGGGTGATTATCTGGAAATTTGAGCTGAAATCTATTCGGTTTTCATGTAAAACAACCAATAAGTCGTAAGAAATCGCGTCTATAAAGATAAAAAGAACGCATTGAGTTCCTCGTGTGCGCAAAATAATTTCACTATTTATTTTATTTGTCTGGTCAAATACAGTTTCTACAGTAAATCATTTACGATCCCTGTTGGATTATCTTACATATTATCTACTCAAGGTTTTCGTATCACAATATAATAAATACTTTTAAGGTGACTACACAGCAAAATTTTTTTGTGATTTTACATTCATTTAGATGCACATCATCGAGGTTGAAAAAGTTATGTACCGTAACCCGGGGTATCTTTGATCAGCGGGGTAACTTTGATCAGATTGAGCCTAGCTGTATGAGCTTGAAATAAACAGTTTTTGTGAATACAGTTTGTATGTAATGATTATTGTTCCCTAATCTTCAATTATTGTACTTTCAAATACTGTAGAGTTGTCAGAAAACATTTTTCAATTCCTAGACCAGACCGGGAATCGAACCCAGCCCCTCCAGCATGGTGTTGCTTTGTAGCTCCGCCTTTACCGACTGAGCTAAGGAAGACCCACATACAATCACATATTTAATGTATTATTCTCTGAAACTTGATGTAGTTGAGTGCGATTCCGTTCAAACTGTTTTACATCCTAGAAGTTACGTCTGTGGATATTACGATTTTTTTTCTGTGTATGAACAGGCTGTTTTATGAAATAAAAATATTTCAGCTTAAACTTGGCAGATAATAGAATAGTTCCATGCATTGTTTTACCTGTATCAAAATGTAGCGATTTTATCTTTCCTAATAAGCAGCTGTAGCTTGGTAACGCAACGTATGGCAATTGACGCACCTTATCATACCCACGTCCACAAGCAAATCTCGTTTGTAAACCTTCGACAAGTGATTCGTTGGACCATTTTCTCACTTTCTTCACGTTTCCTAAGACGAGATCCATTTGATCTTTCCGAAAAACTGTCTTGAGTTTTTTCACCAAAGTGTCCTTACGAAGAGCGGCAAACTTCCTTTTTCCAATAGGACGCATTCGACTTCCACTTTTTCGCTCGTTCCTGCCATTTATTTGCAACCCTATAAGTTGAAAACAATTTTAATAGCAGATTTGTTTTCTTGTTTTGTTCTGTATCATGTTTTTTCAGTCATTTAAGTACATGTCAGATCATTTCAGGTCATGCCAGTACACTGCAGATCGTGATCGATTGCATGGCATATCATTCAATATATCATGTCAAAAATATTTTATATTATTTAAGATTTTTGTTGGTCTATCTTATCAGATTATGTCCGCTTAAACCCTTAAAGCAGCTCTAGGCAGGTAGTCAACTGACATATATCACAGATGTTTGTCACATGCCTATCTGCCTATGACAAATATTTGGCTATTGGACAAACAGTGAACTACAAGCTTCAGTCTACATGTATTTTGTCTTAATTTCCCGATCCTACATTTATAACTTTACAGACGTTCTGACATACTCCAAATATTGTTGTAGATTTTTTTAAATTTCTGTCCAGCGATAACCGAAAAACGGAAAAAATGAATAAACTAGGGTCAGTTTACCTATATTCTGCTCCTACTCTATGATTTATGATTAAAACTTAAGATTTCAAGTAAAGCTAAGTATCCAGCTGAAACCGAATCGCTCAAGGAATTTGAGTTCAGTGCACGATTTTTTCTTGAGCGATTCCTTGCAGAAATTTAACACGGGATTTCTTTTCAGGTGCGTACTGCAAGCAACGGAAAAGCAACGCTTACTCATTTCTTGAGCGATTTCTTGGCCTATGCTATTCTACAGTACTTTTGAATTGGATACCAGCCCTAAACAGGGAGTTTTACCAGGTTTATTTTGAAAATTAAATACTGTGGAATTGGGGAATACGGTATCAGTGATAAAGTGACGAACACACAAATTTTGTGATTTTAGTGTCCAGGAATCGATTCTAATTTTAATATAATATTTTTTGATTACTGGATTTATAATGTGTAAACTCAGGATCAAGGAAGCACAAAGCGTCGCACGAAGAGACACAATGCGTTCCGACTAGAGAAACTGTAGGTACCCAGAGAAGAGCGGAGGCGAAATTAAGGTAGCCAAACGAACTGTCAGTTGGTGTATCCAATCGAGCATGACGTCATCAGCTCCCTTTGATGCTATGAACATTTTACACGAATGCCAGTAAGTGTTTTGAATTTTCATGGCTGCCAGAATTTTTTTTTTTTTGCATCCGCTCGTCTATGGAAGCCTATAGTGTCCATAGTACCGACTCGTGCTTTAGTCCTCTCTTTCATAGCCACATCAAAAGTGTGTCCCCATGAACACCCAAAATGACAGGAAACGCTGTTTATTTTGACTCGATAGTGTGTCATGAAACATTTTCAATTTGCGAAAAAGCACGTAATTGAATAGTTGAGCAAAGTTACAGCGTGACGGAAATACCCAAACTATGCTATGGCTTCGTATCATAGATGAGGGAACCTATGATAATCAGTGAAAAACAATCAAGACAGAACAATTACTTGAACAACCGAAATGAGTTTTGCTTCTCCTTTACTACATCATCATCACTGTCAACTTCGACTGAGGCTAGTTGCGAATTTTCATCTGCATAACGTGCATATCCGTGAACTCGGCTTGATTTCTACATCCGGATCCAACTGGCAGAACGTTATCCACCGGGATCTTGTGATTCCATCGCTAGAGAAGTGAAAAAACTGAATTCCGGACACTTTTCGCAGCTCCGGCCGCAATATTTCACGAGACACTTCATTTTTAAACTTCCCGCACGCTGAACGATGTTTAAGATCGTCAGAGTCACGCACTGGCTTCGACAAAAACAACGAAAACATCGGTGACACGCAAAACAAAATTTGGTAGCATACTTTGATAATTTTTCCGCGTCAATTATTTTCTTGCGTCGTTGCAGTCGCTGTAATATTGATTTCACGTGTAGTATTTAGCTATCCCTCCCCGGGTAATAGATCATTGCACGAAGGCGTCATCAATGCAGTTTTGACAGTTCAGGGAGCTTGTTTACGTGGACTTAGAATATTTCCCGTAAGATCGGTTTGAGATTTTTTGCTCTAAATTTATTACGATTGAAGTAAAATTGCAGGAAAACAAACACCAATGCTTATTTTTCCTTTATTTTTCGGATCTAATCGTACAGAATCCAAAAAAAAGCCAATGAAAAATTTTGTATGGACAGTTAAAATTCTAACACCTTGTAAACAAGCTCCCTGAACTGTCAAAAAAGTGAGGTTAATACATCGAAGTGCAATGATCTATAGGGCTGAATTCATAGTCCACTCATGCATCCGTAGTCCATCCATTAACATTGACTTATAACTAACGAGGACAACGCACAAAACTCGGAACAAAATTTCACTCTTAGCTAACGTAAAAAAAAAAACTCGTAAAAAATAAAAACAATAGGGGATAGAAAAGAAACAACTCACCCGGATTTCATAAAAATTCTCGTTTTGTTGATAAATCGCGCATCGAAAACCGGTAGTGCAGTTGAGGTGCTCGCTCTAACCCCGAGGATGGCTCCGGACTAAACACGAAACTTCATTATGCCGCACATTTGCTTCACTGATTGGCGGAACTTCGTCTTCAACGATGACACACAATCTCGAGTTTAAATTGCTAATCTTCATTCATTGCGAAAATCATTCAAAAATTCTAATAAATTTCAACAATTATGTTTGGTTCATCATGAAATCACCGAGGAATTAATACACGTCAAATTTTTTCAGTCGCACAGCCTACTGTCGGGGGTGGTGAAATGTGAAAACGATACACTAAAGTCTATTTCAGGTCGTATTATTAAGGATTTGCTGTGAGTGAGCGAATGTAATGTGAACGATTTTATAAGACACAAATTTAACATTTAATTATTATGTTGAATTATTGATGACGGTGATATCAACAAATATATCACCCCGTTTTTAGTTTGATTGTAAATTAATAATCAAATGCTGAGAAGGAAGGCAAACACAACCGATGAGATTCGTGTGAGAAAATTGTGTGAGATTCGGTGGTACTTGAACTCACAATTTCCCTTTTAGTAAACGGTCTTTCTCTACCGCCACAGCTAATTTGCAATGTTTTAGTTTGCTTCAACTTCTACAGTTGTGAGCTTAGTAAGCACAAAATGCGCCGTAATATTGGATAAATTTTAAACGGCCGTTCACGTTCAAATTGCTTTTGTCAGTCACAAAACCAGGAGTTACACAAACAAGCAACTCTGCAAAGGTAGTTTAAATGAATCCCTTCATTAATTACTTTCGATCTTTCCGCTCGTTTCGCCATCTAGATTTTTTGTACACTCATAAAAATCGACACGTTGTTTCCAAGTGAAACGAACGTAATGCTCGTCCACTGCCAAACCAAACTGCAGTAATACACACGTGGAATTCACGTAAGAGCTGAGACGATTTCTACGTATATCCCCATTCTACGTGAAAATCACATAAATGTCACGTGATTTTTACGTACAATTCACTGACACGTAATGTTCACCTGATATTACTGAAGAAGGTTTTGTTACGTATTCGGGTGAAAGTTATGTGAGATTTCACGTGGAAACAACATGTCAATTTTTTTGAGTGTAGTTTTGTACTTTTCATCCGTTTTAGCATTTCTCGCGTAACATTTGAACGTTTCATCGACTTTCGCTTTGGTTTATCATGGGTGAACTATTGAATTTATGGTTACCAGCCAATGAAAAATAGTAATTCCATGCTTATACTAGAATATTGTCTTTGATAGTAAAGATTCGTCTTGCAATCGACTTAAAGGATTCTTCAAACTTATCGCATCGTAAATCATCAAACCAACCACGATTTGCTCGCTCAATACTATTTAAATATCTACAATTTCTTACCTCCCTTCCCCTTGAAAAATCGCACCAAACTGCCATGCGCTTGTCCGTACCGCTCGACGCACTGCATTCCCTCGGAAATCCAAACCGGCAGCTTCCGGCGGATCTTCTCACTACTACCGTACCGCGCATCGAGCAGCACAACACTGGCATAGTCCCGAATGTGGCGCACTGCCCGTCCAATGCACTGATTCACCGCCTTCATGCAGAGATTCTCGTAGTACTCATTTCCAGCCGGAGGCTGAAGCGTTCGATCCAGATAGCGCATTCGCTCCATAAGCTCTGGGCTGGTCCGTTTGGGATAAGGCAGTCCAACTACTACCACACACCTTCCCAGTTCATCGGAAAAGTTCAGTCCTTCGCTCAGCTTCCCACCAACGACACTGAGCATGAGAGCACCGGTCTGCGATCCGTTCCACTGGCGAGCGGCTTTTGAGTATTCAGCGAGTATCTTATCCACCCCTGCACTGCCACGTGGTTCTCGGAACACTTGTTTGCGTTCCTCCAGTTTCGCCAACCGGTCGGACTGTAGCAGATTAGTGTAGAACTGATCCAGGTAGTCGTACGAACTAAAGAAACAAACTACACCATTTGGGACCACTTGACACAGGTTGGCCAAGACCGAAGCCAGTTCGTTGAGCTGTAAGATAAGCCGTTAGAATATTTGTGAAACTATTGACCGACGAAGGACATTACCAGATCCTTGTTTTGACGGTTGGCATAGTTGAATAGAAGCTCCTTCCCGGAAGGACCTTTCGAGATGGCCAATGGAAGCACAGCATCCGCCGGAACAACATGGCGATAGCTTCGCAGCTGCACTCGTTCCGGACAATGTTTGAACAGCTGCTCGGTCAGTTCCTCCACCGGTTGCATGGTTCCACCGGCTAGAATAACTGAACGACAACTGGTTAGGATCTCTTGAAATCTTGCACCCGGATTGAGCAGGAGATACTTCATTGTAGACTTTTTGCTATCATTCCCATTATAGGAAAGTAGAACTCGACCATCATCGAAGCTCTCCGCTAGGCATTCGATGAAACTTAACAGCGGCCGGATGGCATTCATAATGGGCGCCCGCTTCTCTTCCTGTTCCGGTTGATTGATTTCCTGGACAGTGTTCTTCTTCTTGCCTTTCTCGGCCGCATTCTTCTCCAGCTGTTTGAGGTAGTCCTTTAGGGCACTTGTTGCTGGCTTCTTAGCATCCGGTCTTTTTTTGGAAGCACCCTCCATTACTGACTGTGGTACACTTTGGGCGAATCCGTGCACCTTTTGAGCGATTCGGCTCCTTTCGGCAAACTGAAGGATTTCCTGGAGATTTAGATTGAAGAAATCTCCCTCGGTCATCAATTCGTGGGTTTGAATCATTCGTGATTGCACCTTGGCACCCGATGGAGGATTTTCCAGCAATTTGTACAGTCGAGTAGCAATGAACAGCAGTTGGTTAATTTTCAGAAGATTTTTCGTTGAAAATCTAGCAAAATACTGCGTTTTGTAGGCGTTAAGATGAAGCCGAGCATGCTGCAGCTGTTCCAGAGTTAGCTCTTGGCTGTGAATGCTCGAAATCGTGTCAAGTAAATTATGAGCTTCGTCGATAATAATGACTGCATTCTTAATGTCTATTCCCGTTTGTTCTCGAGTCTTGCGATGGAGTAGATTCTGATAGGGAATCATGAGCAGCTGTGAATCTGGAATTGCTGCTCGCGATGCGTAGTAAGGACAAGCCTTCTCCTGTTTGGCGAACGTTACCAGCTCTTCAATGTCCTGGACTTCAAACAGCGAATCGTTTTTAAGATCTTCAATTGCTTGTCGATTGTAAAAGGAACACTTTTCGGCGACCTGTAAAGAAGTTTTTAAATTTTTTGTTTATTGTTATTAGAGCATGTCTCGCTTTTACCTTCCGCTTCTTTCTGGGGTTCTGATCCTCATCAACCACCGTCGCTTTCCCGGACTTCTTCTGCAGTTCCAAGCATCGTTCATTGATCAATGCATTTGACCGCAAACTCCTCACCTCTTGATTGATGCAGAAATTCTGTCTCGAGGCGATTGTTGTTAGTCTAATAGTTTTGCCGAATTCCGTTCTCCGAACTTCGTTCACAACCTGACCTAATTGAGAATGAGTTCGCGAACAGAATATAACCTGAACAGGCTTAAACTTCAGACGTTCGTTTTCTTCCTCAACCAAATCCTCATCCGCATCGTCAGAATCTTCCACCAGAAAATCATCCTCGCCGATTACTTCTACTTTGCATATTTCTTCAAGATCCTCCGCTTTCTCCTTCCTGGCCCGTCCGAATTTCCGCCGTTTCACCTTCATCGATTTCTCCTTTAACTCCCCCAACCGCTTTCCGTACTCATCCATCAGATCCTTAACTCCTTTCAACTCCCCCAGTTCCTTCTTAATTCCCATGGTCTCGAATTGTCCGGAAATCCAGTCCACTGCACCGGCCGTCTCTCGCTCCAAACGCCCGATTTCTGATCGCAACCGTTCGATCCGTTCTATCAGCTCCCGCGCCACCAGCAACTCGTAATCCCTAAGCCAACTCAATACACCACAGGTCAACGTTAGACTCTTACCCGTTCCGGTAGGGCTTTCGAAAATACCCACTCCACCGTTTTCCACTGTCGAATAGAGCGAACGCATTAGATCCAACTGAATTGCGTACGGTGTATCAAATGGGAACTGAAATCCGTCACCCGATTCCGGCGGGGAGAGACGCGTCTCCGGACGGAACATAACGCGAAGCTTTCGATGCCGGGCGGAACGAGATTTCGAGGAATAGTTGGAAACAATGTAAACACGGCACGAATGATTTTGTTTTGAAATTTCAGGTGTTTTGCGCCAAATGTAATCAAGGGAAAAGACAGTTGCGAGGTGAGTATATTCTTTGCTCACCATGGACAGTACCTTCGCTGATTTTGCAGTAGTGCAGACTCAGATTGACTTGCACTCCATATGGAAAATAACCCAAATTTTGAGTTTATGTATGAAAACAAAGTATCACACGCTAAGAAAAAAGTACCCAAAGTTAAGTTTTTTCAACCCATTAAAATTAGGTATAAGCACAGAGAACAGACATCCAGGCTCGAACACTTTTTCCCCAATTTACTGTGTAAACTTTTAAAAGCAAATCGTTGGAAAAACAACGCCGCCTTGTCTAGGTTTCACCAAACTAAAATTGACAGGCTATCAAATCTCAAGGTGGGAAAGTGGCGCCATCAACATACGATTCACCAAAACTAACGGAAACGAGCGGTAATTTTAAAATGGCAGTTACAAAAATTTACACACGGTGGGCACTCCAGCTTGGAAGTCTGTTCTCAGTGGTATAAGATTAAAACTCAATATTGGGTTTTTACATTCGAAATAACAATGGTTAAAAATTACTTTACTAACATTTCAAGTGTCAATGGGTAAAATAAACCAATGGTGGACAAATTTGCTTAACCATAAAGGTCGGTATCGTGTTCGAAAGAAATTTTTCTTCTATCCCAAACCCATGTTAAATTCCGTTTACTGAAAGCGAAAAGTAATGAATCGAAAAAAAAAATTCTTTAGCAGTATCCATCTGAAAAGAACAAAAAATAACATTGGAATTTGTAAGGTTTCCACGCAAACTAATGGGAGCTGTCACTTTTGCTTTCGAAAAAAAAAATTCGCTCGATTATTCCGTAAACGAAGGTGACATTTCGTTCCATGCAGATCAATTGTCAAAATTCTGCTTGGTAATATTGAACATAAATCCTCTTTACTTTTTAGGTCGATACTGGCCTTAAGAATTGGAAAATGTAAATGTATAATATCTATGTGTCCCACACATGAAATTTTGCAATTTTTTTTTCAACATATGATGTCTATTTGTAACCACAAATACTTCCCACGTGTACACTGAAAATAAATCAATAATTTTTATTATTACAATTGGCGCTTAAATCGGTCAATTCTTGCTTCGAATTGATATCACGAAAGCCAGTATGATTTTCACTTGCCGCACATAATTTTTAACACCCGTCACTTAATCCATAGGTTCGTTTTCAATGAGATTGATATGGTCTGCATATAATTTTCAATAGTGCGAGAAATGTCATTCAAGTGTGTTTTCACTTTGCCCTATTCTATCCATCTTTGCACTTAAAACGAAATAAATCTAGGATTGTTTTTCAATAGGGCGAAAGGGAGAGATTCTCTCCTCTCTCACTCTCTTTCATTTCTTACAGCGCAATTATAAAACATTTGAGGGATTCTTTAGTACAGATAGAAACACAACAAAAATAATTCTAAAAATAGTAGAATTAAAACGTAAAGCTGAATGGAATATGAATAAAAGAGAAAGTGATCAAAGAGAGTCTCTCAATTTCAGATTCACCCTAATGAAAAAAAAAACCCTATAAATAACCGTGCGCAAAAAAACAATCAGCTGCATTGTCGCTCTAGAAGAAAAAAAAACTGCAAAAAGGAGAAGCAAAGTGAAGTTTACTGTGCGGTGGTTGAGGTACTTGGTTTGCCAGCGGAAGTCACTGATTTTTTTTATGGTAATAAATTACTATGGATGTTCTTCTTTGTCATGATAACGGTGTTTGTTTTGAATATTTCAGATCTGCCGAGCATTTTTTTCCATTCCCGCAGAAGAGCTGCTGAACGCGATAGCTTCATAAAGTTGGGATAGTGATTGCACGGAAACTATCTTCAACAAACTTTACGACTGGCGGTCGAAAGAGGATGAGAAAACGATTCTCGGCGATTTGAGTCTCGCTCTTGAATTTCTGGAGTGCTGACAAGGTAAGTTCTATGAAATTTCTAATTTATATATTTATACTGTACCAAATAATGTTTTCCCGTTTGCTATTATCTTTTACAGGTTGCCCCTAGTAGCACACTTGTAGCCATTCGGTTGAGATAACATAAATTTGACTTGCTAAGTCATAATCAAGTTACAACAACTAATAATGACCATAGTGTGCCACTTGGGGCGGATTTTCAACTGAAAAGTGGGAGAGGGTGACCATTGATGAGGTTTCGTTGCTGCTTTCCCAATCTCAGACCACCTGGAACGTCGATGAAATATTTCGCAGATATTTCGTGATACTATGTAAATGAAACAAATAATGTAATTTTTTTATGATTGTACAAATAAAACCTGTTTTATTCACACATTTTATTACATGAAAAGATACAAAAAATCCAATACTAACCTTTTTAGGAAAAATTAAAATCCATGCACCTTTTCATATAAAACAAGTGACGAATTAATGCAATCCATTTACCCTATAGAGGGATTCCATCCAGAATGTGCCGGAAATCCCAAAAATCATACCCGATCATCATTGATTTGGATGAAACTTGGCACATGAGTTCGGTACGTTGGAATAAAAAAATTCCACTGGTGTTAAGATAATTTGGGTTCAAGAGTAACTTTTGAGATGGGCGTATGTGTTTTTTCCAACATTTTACTTGAAAAATCGTAGTTCAAAAACCATTACATTTAGAGAAAAACTTGATATAAGGGAATTGTAGGGAACTAAAAAGCCTTTCTTAAAAAATATACACAGAAAAAAAATTTTTTTTCATCAAGAAAATCAAAAATAATTACTAAAAATAAAATATCTAAAAACATATTTTTAATATTTTTTTAATTTGTTGTATGGAAATTTGAGGAAAAAAGACACGTTTTAAAAAAAAACTCTAGGATGGACGCTCTTATAATAAAAAGGTTTTTCAAATAGCGAACTTTGGTGTATATTTCAAATTTTGGTTATTCATTCTTATAAATAAATTTTGATGTTACAATATGGTTTTGGAGATCATTACAAACAATAATGATCATAATGATAAACCACGTAAACGCAACTGTTTTCAAGATATTTCTGATTTTCTTTCAATAAAATTTCAAAACCTCAAAAAATACGCCCTTTTCATAAATTACTCGTGATATTAAAACAACAATAGCTAACGATTGTTTCTCTTGTGTTTTTAGCCTTTTAAAACACATGTATGTGCTCTTACTTACTCTTAACAGCTCGTCGATTGAAAAGCTTCACTTAAAGTTATAAGACAAAAATAATGAATTATGGTTGGATTTATATTTATATATACCATTTATTAGTCTCGGTCATTGATAATATTACATAAACATTATATAAACTATTGATTGCTTTTATATATATTATGAATCCTGCCTTCTTCGTCATTCGAAAACAGTTTTACAAAAACTTCGTTTTCTGAAATTGGAACGAATGAGTGGTACTTTTGTGTACCTGCAATCGTTTTAGTCTGTCGGTAAATTTCATTCCATTCTGCTACCCCCTGTTCATACTCTTCATGTGATACATAACAAAACGACATTTTTGTTAAACAATCATCACTTTTTGGTTCGCCCATTCGAATAACTCTAATGCACTTTTTATAGGGTGTTCATGTTGTACAGCAAGGCTTGCATATCTTGCCATTCGTTTTAATGTACCACCAATTGCATCGCAAGGTCCCTTACCGTGGGATGTTGCGAAAAATGCCATTCAGCATCAATATTGTATTTCTTTCAAACTTACAAAGGCTTGCAAAGTTCTTCCTATTTTTATATTGGGATGCTGCCCCGTCAGACATAAACGTAGCTTTCTTTACTTTAATTTTTGTTTGAAAAAGCTTATTAGTTTTGAAATAAACACCTGCACTGCAATCGTATCATGTTTCAACACTTCTGAGATAACAATGAAACTGATATTTTTAAGTATCCAGATTCCGGTAATAAATGACAAAAGGGTGAATAGTGGCTTGCTCATTACTCCAATAACTACTTTGAACAGCATCTTGAAAAACAAATGAATAATTTTCAGAAAAATCACAAATTATTATTACTTCGCCGTCTTTAAGACAACTTTTATAATCTCAGAAGCTAGATGCTGAGATGTTGACGTAATCGATGGATTCTCACTAGGCTCCGAAATTGCAGCATGGGATTGTTCCGTTCTATTTAAATGCAAACGACAATTATCACAAATCATCAAAGAAGTGTCCAAATGTGTTTTGCCCATAAACTTGAGTTTTTTGACATTTTGTTCGGTTAATTTACGAAGGTTTTTGAGCACCGTTTAGTGGGAAACGGCATACAACACTTCTTCATGTTAAACTCCATTTTCAGTTCACTCAGATAGATTTTACTGATGAATGCGACTATGTATGAGCATATATATTGGCTGTGGTACCTTTGGAAATGCAGGTATAAAACATCTCTGGTAGTTTACAGGCAGCGTACATTAGCTGTTTTTTTATGAGAAGATATACCTGACATACGTTATAGCTGCTATTTGTCTACCTACCTTAAACAATATGTGTTACTTTCATCGCTACATCACCGAACTGTTCGGAGTGTAGTTTTCACACACTACACCCGACCTCTAACATCGTTGGAGCTTGGCAAAATAGTCAGCAGTTCGATTAATATGCTTCTTCTATATGACCCTCCGCATAATTTCATCATCTGTCCATTTCTACACTTGTCGCCCCTGCGACATCTATCTCGCTGTTACTTTCATCGCTTTAGCAAATTCGCTCCCTTCATTCTCTGAGCGGCCCGACCGATACAGCCATAAAACAATTATAAATATATTGATTGCAATATTAAAACAATAGTGCTATTTATCTTGTTCTTTTCAAATGAGTCTTCTTATCATCCTGATATCAAAAGAAAAGAGGACATTAGAGTAATGTGAACGTTATAATATGAAGATCTTGGAAAATTTATCATTTCTGGTGGAAATCTCGATTAACTTAAGAAAAGAGCGAATTTTCTGAGGTTTTTTCATTCTATTGAAATAAAATCCGAAAAATCTCGAAATCGGTTGCGTTCAGGTGATTTATCATTATCATCATTATTGTTTTTAATGATCTCCAAAATCATATTGTATAATTAATTTTCATTTATAATAATGAATAACCAAAATTTGAAATATGCACCAAAGTTCGCTCTTCGGAAAACTTTTTTATTATAAGAGCGTCCATCCTAGAGTTTTTTTCAAAACGTGTCTTTTTTTCTCAAATTTCCACGAAACAAATTTGAAAAATATACTTTTGAGTGTACACATAATAACTAAGTGAGGCCACACATACGTTTTATTTACCACATAAACTTCATATGTGTATCGCAGAGGGTTCTGTTTATGTGTGAACAAATAAATATTAAGTGGAATTTTACATGAATATTTGCCAATTAATATGTGTGGATATTTACCCGTGTAATAATCCTTTTTTTTGAACAAAACATTAAATACAAACAAACAGTTGAAGCGATCATTTGTATTTGTCAGTACAATAAAACAGGCAATCATTCCTACAGAAATACGTTGGCAATCCATATGTTATAGCGTTGCGAACGATGCTGCCATTTTGTGAATTTTATCCGGCAGCTTCAAGATTTTGAGTGACAGAAGTATAGATATATGACTAGAAATGGAAAGAATATTATTCATTGTTTCCTTGAGACGCAATAACTTAATATTTACCTCTGAGCGGGCCCAACGACCAAGTTCAGATTGCTCTAGCTGTGGAAATGCAGCTAATTTGTGTTTATCGTGTGTAGATGGATAGCCGCAGAGAACCGCGACGAGCAAATTTTGCGTCCAAAATAGTCCAAATAAAAAATGAGAACAATCAACAGCGCGGGTGTTGCGACTTTTAAAAATCAAGTTAAAAATACTCAACCGTTGATGGCGAGAAGAAAACAGGATGTTTGAGTAGCATCAACATATGAACCATTTGCCTTATTGTTCACGACCGTTTCCGTTGTTGTTACGAGTGACGACATTTACCCTTATACAACTTTTAACTAACAAGCTAATAAATTGTTTTAACAATAAGTCAGGTAGTAAAAGGCTAAATAACTACATGCTGAATAGGCTGTTAACAAGTTAGGTTACCATAATAAAATTACAATTTTCACTAACAAATTTTTTGCTGTACTCTATGCCTAAAATTTGGTGTGTAATCCAGACCGAGTGCAGACAATAAAAAAAACCGTTCAATGAAAATATGGCATACATTAACAATCTGTGATAATGTAGAGGTTATATGGTGAAAACGAGATCAAACTGTTTAATAAAAATAACATAAAATGTAATAATGTATCTCACATTCAAAATATAGTTTTGACTATATAAAAAAATGTTTTTCGTTATGCGGGTCCACATTTTTTTATGTTTTTAAAGTAGTAAAAAGTATGCATATAACGGAGTATTAATTACGCATTAAAAACATCGTTGAGAGAGACAAAACTATGTATCTTTTACAATTTTGCTAGGAGTAAAAAGAATGCACATTTTGACGTACATTCAGTTTGTACAAAGGAGAGCGAAAGTAATATCACAGACATACGTTTAAGCAAGAACAAAATTAATCGATGACTTTGTGTAAATATTCAAATCGCTAGCAAACGCTAACGCTAACAATCGCTTCTTCACTAACGCCACGTAGTTCACTTAGCCGAGGTGCCCACAGATGTGGTGAAGTTGCGGCATCTGCTAGCATGTCAAAATGTCACTCGCCACACGCCACCCGATCATTCGCCACACGCCACCCGATATTGACTCGATGTTTCATAGCGTCCATGTCACATAGCGCCAACAAAATTGACAGATTTGCTTTTTGCAAGTTGCTTATTGTCAATTGGCGATTCTTTTTAAATTGACGGATGCGGAATTTTACACACGCTGAGATTCAAGCTTGAATGAATCTTCCTTTAGGCATAGTCCTACACGGCCAGCCACTTCAACTCAGTTTTGAGTCGTTTTTGACTTACTTTCGTCATTAGTGGAGTCACTCAAAATTGAGTAAATGTAACTGGGATTGACAAGTCGACAAATCAAAAACGTCCACTCAAACCAGATGGATTGGCACATAGATTGATACAGTTACACCTGGGATTGATACAGTTACATTTACTCAAATTTGAGTGACTCCACTATTGACGAAAGTGAGTCGAAAACGATTCAAAACTAAGTTGAAATAGCTGGCCGTGTAGTTTCCCTCATACGAGCATACGTTGTAGTTATAACACAAAGAACAGACGTTAATCTTCGTTCTGCTACTTGTGTAAAACTTTAAACCGACATTTCAAATGTATGTCGTTATGCTCCTGGTTGGCGGCGCTGCAGTAGTGCGATAACTGTCATGTCAATGTTAATCAATAAAAAACCTAGCACATAACCTCAAAAGTTTTGTTTGTTTTTCCCTGTACTTGCTTTTCATACCGGCTGCCCATATTTACTTTTACACACGTTTTTCCAGAAAAGGTATATGGACATCAATGTCTGTTCTCTGTGGTTATAATAGCATAAATTGAGAGCGATTACCGTGTACTTTATTTCAAGTAAAAATTTCCGAACACGGTCGTTTGTAAAAACCCATTAGTGGATGAAAAAATACCCATTTTCGCTAATTAATGGGTTTAATGGGTAAACTGGATTAACACATTAACGGGTAAAAACAGTCTATGTCACAAAATGGGTATTTATTCACACATTGCAAATAAGCAAAGCTTCCTCAAAGTGGGTATAAAATTACCAATTTTTGGATTAAGATGATGTAAATTTTTAATTGATGGTATTCGTGGTAATCAATAAATGCAAACAATAAAACACTTTAACTTGTTTTTATTCATGGTTTTATTATTTTCCTAACTGTCAATGGAACCGGGACTTCGAAACCATAAAAACTCTTGAGAAACACATCAATTGCCACAATCCAGAATTTCGCCGTTTTCCTTTACCTTTCACCTTCCGCTTACTTATGACTCTGCGTACAACTTCTTTCCTCCATTTACCGTACACAAGTTTTACAATCAACGATCTGGAAGAATAACTTTGAAGCATTAGATTACTTATATACGCAAAATATCATTTGTCTTACTTGCGTTGTTCCGAGAGTGTGCAGTTTTTAATATTATTTTAGTTTTGATAAATTAAAAAAAATTAAACAAGCTGCGCTTTTTACCAACGATTTACCGGATACGCTTTGTTGTTGAACTTATTTTCACCCATTAATGTGTAAAAATATAACAATTCTCGTAATTCATGTTAAGGGCCTAAAAGTCATTTTTAAACAATGATTTTAAACGTTGATTTCTCACGAATCACGAGAATCCCACTATATCCTGCTACTCCAAATGGTAGAACTAACATTCTTCTACCAAATGCTGCTTTCATTTCACCAGAGTGATTTGAGATTCTTTGAGAAATCGACATTTAAAGTCATTGTTTACAAATGGCTTTTAGGCCCTTAAGGCTAGTATGCAGCTCTCAAGTAATGTGCATTAAGATACGACAAGTTATGGTCTAGAAATGCTTTTACTGTCGGAATTACTTACCTTGTATGCAGCTGAAAAGAAAGTCAAACTTCGTAAAGTAGTAACGCCTGTCCATGTAATCTAAATGAGACTGTCACTTTTCCTTGCGGAATAATATTCGGTTCGATTATTCCGCATGTAAAACTGACATTTCACCCATACTGGAGCAGTTGTCAATATTACTTCGGTAGAAATGGCAAAAATTACTTCAGGGCTTTACTTGTCAGCTGCATACTAGGCTTTAACATGCTTTACTCGAAAATTCATTTATTGAATGAGGTTTCCTCTAATGGGTATTTTTTACCCATTGCATGATTGACAAAAAAATCCCTCATTTTATGACAAATAGGAATACTATTTGAAAATTGGTGTTTTTTACCTATTAATGGGTTTTTGAAAACAACCGTGAACGTTCGCAAATTGAAAAAAAAACTTGAAAATCCCGGGAATAACAGCCTGATTTGGGTATTTCCCGTTTACCCTGCAAAAAGTACTAGAGCAAATGATTTGACAGCTAAACGTTTTGTTGCTACAAAAACACCCTCCTCAATCAGAAAACAACAACCATGGCTGCCGGTCCGATCGCTGAACGGAATCAGGGTGAGTATTTTATTGGATTTTCGATTGAAACTTGTAGATTTTAGTACCATGAGATTGCTTAACGAAAAAAACGCTCTAAGATGTTCATTCGAGTGCTAAAACCGACGTTTCCACAGTGATTTTTCATCAACAAATCAACCATCGAACATAGCCTAACCTTGTTTTGTGTATTGTTTACAGATGCCACTATCTACGTTGGTGGGCTGGACGATAAGGTCTCGGAAACCCTGCTGTGGGAGATGTTCGTCCAAGCTGGTCCGGTAGTAAACGTCCATATGCCCAAGGACCGTGTGACGCAGATGCACCAGGGCTATGGCTTCGTGGAGTTTCTGGGCGAGGAGGATGCCGATTATGCGATCAAGATTATGAACATGATCAAGCTCTACGGCAAACCGATCCGTGTGAACAAGGCTTCGGCGCATCAGAAGAATCTGGACGTGGGAGCGAATATCTTTATTGGAAACCTGGACCCCGAGGTGGATGAGAAACTCCTGTACGATACTTTTTCGGCGTTTGGGGTGATTTTGCAGACACCGAAGATTATGAGGGACCCTGAGACCGGTAACTCTAAAGGATTTGCTTTTATCAATTTTGCAAGTTTCGAGGCTTCGGACGCTGCGATGGATGCTATGAATGGTCAGTATTTATGCAATCGACCCATATCGGTGTCTTATGCGTTTAAGAAGGATTCCAAGGGCGAACGTCACGGATCTGCTGCGGAGCGTCTCCTGGCGGCTCAGAATCCTCTTTCCCATGCGGATCGTCCTCATCAGCTGTTTGCGGATGCACCGGTTCCTCCTCCGATTATGCCGATGATGCCGTCTCACCCGATGATGCCACCTCCTTTGATGGCTCCACCGCCTCCTCCAACTCCTACAGCAGTGCCACCACCCCCACAGGCACCTTCCGCGCCACATTTCACGCCGGGAGCGATACCTCCGCCACCACTACCGCCGCCAATCGGACAACCACCGCTACCTCCAAGCGCCCCAATGGGAATACCCGCTCCACCAAGGATGATTCCACCTCCGCCGTGGCAGCAACCTGCTCCACCACCACCGACGCCCCCGTCTATGCCGCCGGTTTCCGCTCCAAGACCACCTCCACCAAACTGGAGGCCTCCGCAGCCTCCGCTGCCCCCACAGATGCCTCCTGCCGGATTTCCTGGACAACCTCGGTTACCTCCACCTCCGCCAACGACCAACTTCAGTGCGGATACGTTCAATTTCTAGTGTATGAACGGGGAATGAGTGTTCCAGAATTTTTATTATGTCGCACGATTAAGTGAAATACAGCTTATAAGAATAATTTCCCAGTTGAGCCCAGACGGCTGTGATAGAACCACTTCCAAGTCCGAACAACCGCCAGATAATCGCTTTAAATTAATCAATTTATTATCTAGCCTTTACAATCTTAAATTTGAATCCTTATGTAGTATGGGGGTAGAAGGGGTAAACGTTCCTACAAAGACACGGTGGACCCGTGCTTTTGAACAATCAACATTTTCGCACAATAAGCAAAACGCACACATCCAGAAGTAGGTATGGAGGGAAGGAAGAAGGGGTTGAGTTGAGAGGACCCTCTAATGCTGGCTGGTTGCATTGTGAGTCGGGTGGAGAAATGAGGAAGGGTGGGAACACAGTTTGTCTTTACTATAAAACACTAAAGCCAACACACCACCAACCTGTTACCACTTGGATCGTTTGGACCAATCCTTGGGCGTCCAGTGCAGACACTTGGAGTCGATTCGGATCTTGCGCTTCTCCATCGCCTTCTTGTGCTGGTCGATTGTGTCCTTATTGATGCAGATGATGTACTGGCCCTTGTAGTAGTTGATCAGATTCAGGATCTGCAGCGTCGAGATGACGTCCTCCTTCTTGATGCTGGTCAGCTCGCAGATTTCGCTGAAATGGAAGAAAGTTTGAGCGAGTTAAGTGTGGGGCTTGGTGAAATGAGCGAAAATGTTCGACAGTTGTAGTAAATTCTGTATATCTTAATGCTTTTCAAAAGTTCAATGCAGACACACCCTTTTGGCAAGATTAACTCAAAAATGATGAAAATTTTAATGGAACTAATATGCCGGAATCAACAGTCAACAGTTTTTGTCCGGTTAAATTATGGGAAGGTAAGCCTTGGTCCGGAAATTAGGAGGTTTGTGTTAGGCACTGCGAGCCAACCGTAAACAAATCTAGTAACGGCAAATCGACCAATTAGTGAAGACCACAGCGTCGAAAATGGATTGGATTGGAAAGCCGGTACGTGGAATTGTGAATCTCTCAACTTCATCGGAATAACACGCATATTCTCCGATGTGCTGGAGGTCCGCGGGTTCGGCATCGTAGCGCTGCAGGAGGTATGTTGGAAGGGTTCCATGGTGCGAACGTTTAGAGGTAATTATACCATCCACCAGAACTTCGGCAACACACGTGAGCTGGAAACAGCTTTCATCATGATGGGCGATATACTGAGGCGCGTGATCAACGATTGAATGTGCATGTTGTAATTGTAATTGTAATTGTAGTTTATTTAAACGGCAGCCTGTTAGTTACAAAAACTTTTGCTCAGGTCAAGGAAGTTAACAAGGAAAGTTTGATTAGGGAAGCTATAGTTATATCTAAGAGTTGTTATCTTATTGACAAACGTTCGACATATTTAGTGCAGTACTTGGTAGGCTTTTTTGAATGTTGTTGCAGTTGGTTGTTGTCTGACGGCTAAAAGCAGATGGTTCCAGGTGGATGCACCACTGATGAGTACACTCTTTCCGCCCGAGGTTGAATGATGTGGTAGGACGATGGATTTTGCTCGGTTGTTGATTCCCGGTTGAAGGTGTTGAAGTAAGTACGCAGGTAATTCACGATGGTAACCGCGCCGTAAGAAGCAGCAAATGCGCAGATTAACGTTTTCGTGGAGTTCTCTGCCCATAATCGTATGACGAACATCAGCTGTGGTGTCACGTCTGCGTAGGCCGTAAACAAAACGTACGGCTGCCTTGAAACTACGATGTAGCTGCTGTTTCAGCGCTGCTGTCAGCCCTGGATAGTACACAATATACGATGACAGCTTGGACAAGTTTTTTCCTTGTGGGCAGCGAGAGTACACTCTGGAACCTTCGAAAACTTCGGAGGGTGCCGTAGACTTTCCTAACCACTTCGTTGACTTGGGGGGCCCAGTTGAGCTTCTTGTCCATGACGAGTCCTAGATTGGTTACTTTATCGGTGAGCTGGATGGTTTCACCGCAGAAGACGATATCGTTTTGTGGGGCAAGTGCTTCTTTGCTAAATACGATGGCTTGGGATTTTTTAGGGTTCGGCGTTAGCAAGTTTAGTGTGGTCCAGTTTTCGATTGACTTCAAGTCTTGGTTGATGTAATCGACTAGTCTCTCCATCTGATCCACAGGTCCAGATATATAGACCTAGAGGTCGTCTGCGTATAGCTGGTACTTGCATTTGAGCGTATTCGGTAGACTATTGATGAAAAGGCTAAATAGCAAGGCACTCAAACAGGAACCTTGTGGAGTTCCATCTTTCAGCTGCAGTTCCGTGGACGTGGAATCACCAAGCTTGACGACTTGGCTACGGTGTTCGAGAAATGACGAAATGAGATCACAAGCCGCGATGGAAAATCCGAACTCTTGACACAATTTCCTCTGCAGTATTCGATGTTTGACGCTGTTGAACGCTAGAGAGAGGTCGACGAGCACCATAACGGTGCAGTGTTGATTGTCAAGGTTGGCGTAGATGTTGTGCATGACTTCTACAAGTGCGGTGGTAGTGCTAAAGCCGCGGCGGTATCCTGATTGATGAGTGGATATCAGATGTGGGTTAGTGTCGAGATGGTCCGATATCTGCGCAAGCAGAACTTTTTCCAAAATCTTCGAGATCGCTGGAAGGACGCTTATTGGACGAAAATCTTTGGGAACCGCTGCATTTGACGATTTGGGGATCGGCGTTACAACTGCTTTTTTCCAGGAGGATGGAAAGGTTTTCGCTGCGATGATTGCATTGAAGACATGATTCAGCAAAGGGAGTACGAAAGGACTCAGCATTTTCACGAAAGAAATTGATAGACTATCACATCCAGTAGCGTTAGATTTAATCTCGAACAACTTTCTGGCTACTTCTCCGATATTGGTGGGATGGAAACTGAATTCTTCTTCGACGTTGACAGGAGCAGTAGGTGGAGATGGTGGAATTGTTTCACGACTGTTCTGTAGCGACAGATGTCCTTGAGTAAAAAACTGGTTAAGCTGATGGGCATCGCAGTCGTGAGAAGGGATGTTCTTCTTTGCGTTGTTATGAACTCCTTCTCTTCACAAGTTGCACCACAGCTGTTTGGCTGGAAGCTCGTGTGAGAAATTTCGGTCAGCATACTGCTTTTTGGCATTGAAGATCAGCGATTTCACTCTATCGCGGTTACGCTCGTATTCTTGCCACTGGTACTGTCTGGTACGATTGGGATTACGAACGTACAGCGAGTAGGCAAGGTCCCGTACTACGATGGCTTGTTCGATGTCTCGTGTAATCCATGGAGTTCGTTTGTCACGGACTTGAATTACCCTTTCCGGGGCATGTACTTCGAGGAGGGATTGTAGTTTTGCTGTTGTAATATCAACCTTGCGGTTGACATCGTCCGTGTTGTAGATTTCTTGAAGATCAGCTGTTTGAAAGTCTGCTTGAAGCCGGACGACATCGATGCTTCGCATGTTTCGAACTCTCACTGTTTGGGGCGTTGCACGGGGCACTCGTATATCAGCGATCAGGTATACGACTTCGTGATCAGAGATTTCGACTTACGGATCGAGGTAGTGGAGTCAGTCACGAGTAGGTCGATAGTGGTGGCACTCTGTTCGGTGATGCGTGTGGCACCAGTTGGTAGGACCGTGAGATTGAAGAAGGTGTGAATTTGTGTCAGAGCCGCTGCGTTGCCACAGGGACGGTTAGCAGCAACATTTATTTATTTATTTGAGGATCAGTTCTTCAACTTTAGCATACTCTGGAAGCAGTGATGATGGCAACGACGCGAGTACGACCGCTGCCAAGCCACGGCGTCAAGTTCATCATAGGAGACCTGAATGCTCAGGTTGGCCAAGAGGAGGAGTTCAGCCTGACAATTGGAATGTTCAACGCTCACCAGCTGACGAACGACAACGACCTACGACTCATTGATTTCGCCGTCTCCAAGAACTTGGCCATTCGTAGCACCTACTTCCAGTTCAGCCTCCTTTATCGCTACACATGGAGATCACCACAGCGGATGGAATCGCAAATCGACCACGTTTTCATAGATGGACGGCACTTATCCGATCTTACGCTGATTACTACTTTGTGATGATTTAACTGCGCCCAAAATTTGGAATAACGTTGCCGGACGAGGGTGAGTTCGTTTGGGACCCTCTTCAGGACTGCTGGAGTACTATTGTCAAAGCAACCATAAACAAAGCAGCTGAGAACATCGTCTGGTACGTAGAACGGAGTGATTGGTTTGTCGAGGAGTGTACAGAGATTTTGGAATAGAACGATGCAGTGTGGGCGGTAATGTTGCAACAAGGAACTCAGCAGAACGTGGAAGAGGAAAAAGAAGACCCATCTTAAACGGGAGAAAAAAGTATGAGGAGATGGAGCAGCTGTGCCGTTTTCAAGAAACACGAAAGTTCTACCAGAAGCTCAACGCATCCCGCTAAGGCTTTGTGTAAGCGTGCCAAAATGTTCAGGGATAAGGATGGAACTAGGGGTACGCCACTTTGCGATTGTACATTGGATCACTGCAAATCCTTATCAAATTCACATAAAAAATCATCGCTCATTAATCGCAACAGTATTATGAATCGTGAAATTTATCGCGTAATCGCGTTTCATCGACACCGAATCTTATTAAATCGCGAGCAGTGATATTGATGTCTGGCAGCCATGAAATTTATATTCGAGCTACCCTTTTCTTTTCTGGCAACAGTGTCGATTTGTATTATTATTATTTCGATCAAGTGAATCCAAGCAAGCAAGTTTTCCGAAACAAAATCAATTGAGTTTTACACCAACCTAACATAACCTCACAAAATGAATCGGATGAATTTCTTTTGACAGGAATCCGTGGTTTGTTTATTTCATTTGTTTGAATTCGAAAACAAACAAACCACGAACTCCTGTCAAAACTGAATTCCATTCATCAGGATGAACCACACGTTCACTAGTGACGTCATCTTGCAAAATTCTATAGTTTTGTTTACGTTTGTTTCGGTGATTACGACTGCAGACCGAATAAATTCTCAAATAAAAAAACAGTCTTCTGAAACTATAGAATTCCGGACATGCCTGGGTATATTGGTATACAAATACATCACTCTCTTTGTGCGAGAAACGCATTCCGTGACAAATTTTCACAGTTTTCGGACGATCGTGTACATCCTGGAACACACTAATCAGGTCCAAGGCCTTGTTGTTCCGCACCAACACTGGCCAGTTGTTGATCCTAGTTCAAATTCTCCGTTAACAGTTCCTGGTCTGCTGTTTCAATCACATGAGTGCAAAATATATCCTTCGGTGAGGTCTTCCAGGGCCGGGTTTGTGAAGCCTGTCTCGACTATGTTTTTAGGGTGAGCTGCTGGTATGGTGCACTTGAGAAAATCTTCAACTTTCTTCCAGCAATTAGCCTGTAAATCTCACAGCAAACAGTATGTAAGATTTGGAAAGTATAACTAATTAGTTACCTCCGAATCATCCATGATCGTGCTAGAAAAAAAAATCCTGGGCAGTCTACGTGTTTATGTAGAGTTCTCTGTATCGATCTACCGTAGACAGAATACGGAACTGATTAGCTTGGTGGGCTAAGCGACAACGAAAAAAAAGCTCCGTAGCGCGGATAGTGAAAACTTCGTTTTTCTTGCGATGTCAGAAGAAAATTTTACTGATCGAATATTTGGAAGCGAGAAATGTCATTTTATTTCTGGCTGTTCTCGTTTTCAAATTTTTCGAACAGTTCCATTCTGTTAGTGATAATTTTTATTCTGATCGCTTCGCTCTCATCGCGATTGATCTTTCTAATCGCAAAAAATGCTTTCAGCACAAAGAAAATCGTCATCATCGTGGAAATCGTCATGTCAGGGAAGCTTTATCTAACGCCCATCGTGAGAGTTGCACCACCTTCGGGATGGAAGCATCTTGACGGACGAACGTGACGTGATTGAAAGGTGGAGGTAGAACTTCGACGAACGCCTGAATGGCGCGGAGAACGTAAATAGTGAGTACCAAGACAGCGGAATCCTACGCAGAGGTAAGTTAGGGATGCCATCCAACAGCTCAAGAACAATAAAGCTGGTAAGGATGGTATCGGAGCTGAACTCATCAAGATGGGCCGAAATTTGTCTGCACCAGCTGATAGTCAGAATCTGGCAGACAGAACAGTTACTGGAGGAATGGAAGCAAAGGATCAAATCACTCATCTACAAGAAAAGCGACAAGTTAGAAAGTGAGCACTTTTGAGCGATCACCATAGATCTCCATCAGGGATAGATAACGTGGGCTTAGAAAAAAACGGTAATCTCGGTTTGAGTTTTTGTACGCTATTTGTTTAATCAATGTAGTAAAATAGCCGGAAAACATTCACCAGTGCAAATTTCTACACTATTTTCTGAATCAATCCGAAAAAAGACAATTTTAAAACTTCGCTTCTTCGGTTTAAAATGCCGGAGTACGATTCTCACGAGATCCAGACAATTTGTTTTCTACGCAGATAATATGGACATTTTTGGCCAAACATTTGGAACGGTGACAGAGCTGTACACCTACCAGAAACGTTAAGTAAGAAAAATCGCACTGGTAGTAAATGCGTCGAAAACAAAGTACATACTGACAGGAGGCAGTGAGCGCAACAGGGCTCGCATAGGTAGCAACGATAGACGGGGATACTTCCGCGGTGGTGGATTAATTCGTCTTGGATTCATGCAAATGGTAGAAAACAACGTTAGTCGTGAAATACGAAGGCGTATCATCTCTGGAAGTCGTACATATTATGGGAACCAGAAGAAACTGCGGTCAAAAAAAAAAAATTACTCCCGCACCAAATGTACCATGTACAAAACGTTTATAAGACCGGTGATTCTCTATGAACATGAGACTTGGATCATGATCGGAGACGACCTGCAAGCACTTGACGTATTCGAGCGACACGTGCTTAGGACCATCTTTGGCGGTGTGCAGGAGAACGATGTATGGCGGCGAATAATGAATCACAAGCTCGCTCAACTCTATGGTGAACCAAATATTTGGAAGATGCATGTTGCGGGCATGTTGAGTGTTCGCTACAAATCCGGTTGGTACAAGAAGGCATGGAGTGCAGCGGGCTAGATGGGCAGACCAGGTACTCAACGATCTGGCGAGTGTAGGGCGCAGCCAAGGATGGAGAGATGCAGCCGCGAATCGAGTGTTGTGGTGTGAAATTAATGAGTCGGTGTTTACCAATTAGATGTTTAATAAAACAGTGTGATGGTGGTTTTTCATTGGAAAACAGTGTGATGGTGGTTTTTCATTGGGAAATGAAGCCAACAGTAATGGCTTGTTCAGACTACAGGCTTGGAACATAATACAAGGGTGTTTTGAAAAGTATCTAGATGGAAAATGCCATCAAGATAGCCTTGTATTATGTTACAACGCTGTAGTATGAACAATGCATAAGGATTGGGGCGGTGATGGTGGTTTTTCACTAGAAAAACCAGTCAAACCATATTACAAGGTGGCCACACAATCCTAATTTTAAAATTCCCGTATTTTTGTACAATTTTCTCGCATGGGAAAATGAGTTAATATATATTGGATTAATAGATATTTTTGAAGTTTTTGAGGAAATAGTTCAATCGTAAATTCTGATTCTTTTCATTTAGGTAAAACCACGGATAGTAGCCGCAAATCGAGCTTCTTGCGTATAGCGTGCAGGTTACGCGGATCTCTCATTTTGCAAAGTAGAAATAGTAAAGCATTCGAGGTTTGCGAGTACAAAATAATACACGTGCGTTGCGTGCATGTCGTACCAAGGACTTCGTAAACGTCGTTGACAGTTCGTAGACAATTCTTTGAGCTACCAAACTCTTTTTAGTTTAGTTAACACAACACACTTTCCATTTATTGAAAATAATCGCTCTATCGTAGCATTTTCGTGCGACAGGATGAGTACCTTTTGAACGAATGTTGTCAAATTTTGCAGCTCCTTCTTGGAAGGACCAATCAGTTCTAGCCAACATTTGTCCAAATGCAGTTCTTGTCTCTGGAATCCGGCAAGCACCGTCTTTGAAGGCGACATTTAGCATAGCTGCCCAAATTCTTAATCTCTAAACGTTTCCAGACACAGCTCCCTATGCCTTCAAGCTATGTTCGTGAAGTGATTTATAACATCAGGGTTAATGAAGATGACGTAACGCGTTAAAAAGTATGTGAATGGAGATTTGTTGAGTAGCTTCTTCAAAAAACCACAGTAAAAAGATTGACATCCGTTGCGAAATGCCAAAAGGCCTTTGTCGAGAATCTTTGCAAACTCTCGCTTGCTTGATTCCCTATTTAGAGGCAAAACCGATTTCCACATTAAAGTTTGGCAGAAGATTGCTCTCGGTAAATTCTATTTCAAGTAAGGATTTTGCTTTGACTGTCAGATGCTAGGGCGTAACAATTTTCCCCATAGCGGCTCTAACTGGCCTCGTCAAATCGTCCAAAGAAAACGAAGCCATAGGAGATTCGGTCTGGGAAACGACTCGACCATTGCTGCAGGCTTGATGTCAAAAGCAGCGTTGCCAGGTATACCGATTTATCGGTATTTATACTGATTTTTATTCTCAATACCGATATACCGACAAGGGCTCTGGAAAATACCGATTTCAAACTTTTTATACCGATAAATACCGATTTTTTATAAATGTTATTTCCACATTATATTTGGTTTATCATTTATCAGCGTGTTATTTTTAGATTTAGGGTAAATGTCCCTTGACTCAGCCTATTATGCAACCAGCGATCACATTTTTCATTATAACTCATAAAGTTTTTATGCTGTAAGCGAGATTCAACTAGTTATACACTTGCAAAGATAAGTTTGATAAGACATTTGGTAGCATGTTTCATTAAAAGTTATACAACTATTTTTATAATGCCATAAACTTTCGAGGGATGTGGATTTAATGTCGGTCTATAAGCACCAAATTGGGTCTATTCGTGGATGCAACTTCGTCCCATTCGATGGGTTTATTACTAAATGCAGTTTTTGTACAGTTTTTTTTTTCTAATTCTATGAATTAAGGCATTGTAAGCTGTACTGAATTTACTTAATACAACATTTCACAACACAAACTAAAGTAAAAGTGCCTCGAAACACTTAAATGGTGTTCATATATGATTTATCAGCCATTCAGTAATGAAAACATTATAATTCACTATACAATGATTTTGTCTCTTCGATTTGTGTTTAGATGAGCCACTTGAATATATGCAACCGCAAATTTAGGCATTTCCACTTGAAATTTTACCAATAACAACCTTCTTACTACGTTATTGATACAACAGGCCATAGTTGGGAACATACAAAAAATTATGTCCCCAACATTGGGTCTACGATTTTCTTGTAAAATTATTGTTATTTTAGCTGTGTGAACAGGTAGTTTGTAACGTCTAACTATTTTCTGCACATCCAGACTGCATTACTTGCTTTATCGGTGAAACTAAGCTAAATTTAGATCACTTGAAGATCGTGTAGATAATCTGTTCAGCTTAACCAGTGAAATCATGATGCCCCAAAAGTTCAAGAAACCGAAAATTACGCGGAAGTGAACTACTATAAGATGATTGATATTGTCTCAATTACTTCAGATTACATCTATCATGCTAATAGCAACATGATTTTGTTGATTATCGCTAAATTAATGACACATTTGGTACATAGACCGAATGAAGGAGCTAGGCTAACATTACATCCCCTTACCCTATTACCTCTAATTAATTATTTTTCAGAAAATATTTTCTCAATTAAAACTGCACCAGATATGAATGAATAAAAAAACAAAATAAAGGAATAAAAAAGCTTTTAAACAAAAAAAAATTAAGCGACGATGATATCCAGTTCATTCAGTCACACATAACATTTTATTAGTGTTAAGTTTCAACATTATCCTTTAGCCAATGGCATCTATTTTCGTATCATTTAATAAAACCACATATAGCCACAATACATTTAACATTTCTTATACGTCAAACGCAAGGGAATTAAATGCCAACTATCAAACATCGCTTTGAGTTTCATACGGAGGTAATTGTATTGATCAATTTCTCTTAGCCGATTTTTGACTAATATCTTAGTCAAAGCCAGTTTCAGTATTTAACCTGCAAGACGGAGTTATCCTTTATCGCAACGGATATGCCAACTCGTTTACCTGTAGTTATCAATTATTTTCGGATCAAAGAAGAGAAATCGCTATATGCAGTTCGCCCGTTCGAGACTCAATGCGAGAAACATTTGAATTAGTTTTAAATTTACGTGCGATGAACAAATTTGGAGTGCTATGGTTGTATGTCTGTGATAAAACTATCGAGTTTATTTATGATATTAAATGCGTTAACAAATGAAAACAGGTTGTAATTTTAAGCAAAATAAACTCATCAGTCCTATATTAACAAGCAACAATACTTTATGCTTTTATGCTTTTTAATATGGAATTTTCAAATTAAATTATCAGTTTATTGATAGGGTAGAGCGCTACTTCGTCGTAGTCGCCTATTTTCGTTCTATCAAGCAAAATAAATCAAAAATATCAAATACACTATGCGCTCAACACGGTCGTTTTCAAAAACCCATTTATGGGAGAAAAAACACCCATTTTCGCTAGAAGTGCCTCTCCCCATTTAATGGGTAAACCCGATTTATTCATTAACGGGTAAAAGCAGTATATGTCACAAAATGGGTATTTATTCACCCATTGCACCAATCCCATAATGGGTAAAAATTAACCCATTTTTGCATATAGATTATGTAGCAGCTTGGTAGATTATAAATTCATGGTTTTCATGGTACTTACTAAATAAATGCAATAAATAAAAATAAAATACTTGTACTGGTTTTTATTCATGCCTTTTCTGTTCTACTTATGAAAACAACGAATTAATAAATCCAATGAATACTCCAGTCGAGCTTCTACATCCACGTTATTGGCTGTATACATGAAAAATGTGCCAGCTGCGGGTCCAAAAATGTTGAAAGTAAGGATCCACCACCTCGGGATCCACACTTTTTGCAAATGAACGGAAGAGCATTCTTCCGGCTTGTACGAGGTTATACCCAAATTTGATGTGCTGATTCAAATCACCCAACGTATTTTATTCGATGTATACTCAACCATCAATTGGGAGGGATAACTTTCTATAATATTTAAAATAAATCAGGGTTTCGAATATATAAGAATAAAAATCCTTACCCTTCAGCTTTCCGTATGAATCAGCGATCAACTTCTTTCTAAGTTCCTCCATGGTCATGTTTCCATGTTCCACCAACTTTGAACTTTTTTTCACCCATTTTTTTATTGTACGAGGTTTCCTCTAATGGGTATTTTTTTACCCATTGTGTGATTAAGAAATTCCCACATTTTATGACAGATAGGAGAGCTATTTGAAAATGGGTGTTTTTTTTACTCATTAATGGGTTTACGCAAACAACCGTGAAGAAGCAGTATTGAATAATCGATCATATCTTAGCTTTTCGTGACTAACAAATCCAGTGGTATGTATGGAAAAGTGTAGAAAATTGGAAGCGGTATACACTAGAATTAATCCATTTTTGTGTTAAAATCTATTTAATAAAAATAAGGGATGTGCTTAGCGAGGTGCTTAGCACAACGGGGGTTGGCTCAAAAACCTTATCACTATACATGATTTTTTGTTATCTTAATAACATCTTAAGAAGTGTGTATTCTGAAAAATATATATTGTAAAGTATATTAATTCAAAGTATACATATTCAACCTCGAGGTAAAAAAAAAATGGCTAATGCATTTTTTATTTTATTTTTTATGTTTACGTCAAACTATGTTCATATAAAATTTGAAAATAGAAGAAAAATGATCGCCAAAATATATTGTAATCTTATATCAAAATTAAACTATAGTTCACTTGAAAAAAATCTGAATTTTACTTTATACCGATAAATACCGATATTTTTTAACAAGCAATACCGATATTGTATAAATTCACCTGGCAACGCTGGTCAAAAGTCATTTTTGGTCCCTGCATCTTATCGTCTACCGCATCAGCCACAACAGCGAACACTTCTGATCTAAATACCGACGAAAAGCTCCGTTTAAGGTGAAACTGGAGGGAGTCTTATTTCCATATGATTTATAGGTTAGGTTAATTATCACTTCACGATTCTCGAGTCTAAAAATCACAAACAAAACAAAACAAACAACGCTGAAATTGCTAACCAATGGATGCTCCGGTGGAGCAAACAATTCTTAATAATTTCACGCTTGAAGTCCTAATAGTATTTGAGGTTTGTGCTCAGAAAACTTCCAAGTGATAGGGACTTGATGCCATATGTCCTTAAAATTCGGATGACTTTCCTTCTGCTTTCGTTTTTCCTACTTCCTGACTTCGTCCACAAATATTCTAAGGGAAATATGCGCAGTGCTCTTCTAGCACTTCAAGACCAACAATTGAAAAGGGCTAACTCCAAAATGTAAACTATGAGAAAAACGATAATCAAATTGAACGGTAATCCTATATCAAAAATAAATCAGTTTGTCTTGCTTTAATCAAGTTGACAATTTAAATTTGATGAGATGCATATAATCTTGTTAGAATAAATTATATAAACATCTCTTTATGCTGCAAAACACGAAAAGAAAAATAAACGCCCAATTCTAGATTCAAAACATCATGGGCCCTTTTTGATATGCCTTTCAACTGTCAGCTTTAATGAGGCCAATGTGCTGAGGATTTTCTTTACCAGAAATTATAAGCGTCCTTTGGGATAGATCCGGTAATAACATCATTTTGTTTTCAGCCACCTCGTTTGTGAAGATGAGGTGTTGAGGAAATCTTCTGAAATCTTGATACAGAAAATTTTTAAGGCAATTTTAAGTCCAACATTAACGAAGTTTCTTTGAACGAAGAAATTCAACATCATCGATTCGTGATTTGGTACATCAAAGACTCGATTAGTGGATCAGAAAATTCAGCGTTTTGAAACAACGGCCTTATCATAATTAATGCATGTGCTTATGATAGGCCGTTTTTAAAATTTGAAATATTTGTTATACCAAGTAAGGTATATTTTCGAACTTAACTATGATGCAAAAGATGCTTATGATCTATTGAAAAAAACTAAAAAACGATTTGTTTACATTTCGAAGTTTCAATTGTTGGTCCTGTCTTGTTCATTTTCCACCCAACGAACTTCGCAGAATTTCAGTGGAAAAACTAATTAACCTGATAAAATACTACTTTACACAGTGATCAAAAGTATCGTCATGCATCAATTCAACAAGTTGAAAAATATTGTAAAAACTTGTATTGTTTGCACTAAATTTTACAGCAATACATACAATAGCGATGCTTCAGTCAAAAGGACCGCCTAAGGAGGTCCAGTCTAGTAAAATAAAAACAAAAGTAAGTCATGTGCGAAACCTGTCCTGTCACGGTCGTGTAGCCAGATCTTCTAAGCGGTACGATTTTGGACAGACTGAACAAAGCCAGAAGAAAATGATCCACATGCCAATGATGCCAATCTGTTAGTCTTAGCGCTCCTTGAAGGAATTGTGTACGACGTGCAAGCCGCAGCTAACGATATTGAGGACTTCATAGCCAGGAATGGCTCGCAGATCCCTGATTTCTCCAGTCAATTTTCTGGACGTCTTCCAGTTGCCAGTTCCATAGAGGAATAAGCTATCTTTTTCAGCAATGTTGGATTTGCAGAAAAACACTGTTTTATTCCGTTAATGAGATCGTTAGACCGAGTAGATGACAAAAATGCTACTCAAAAATTTGAAAAAGGTGTGCGTATGGTTTCTTCCATATGACAAAAATTCCCGATGGAAGTTCCCGACTTTTTTCCGTTGATTTTGCATTCCCGCATTTTTTCCGCATTTCACGATTTTCCCGAGTCTGTGACCTCCCTGATATTAAGGCTTGAAAGCCAATTTGGATCGAGTTATACCAGCAGTGAAGATTTTATAAACTGACCAATATGCTTCGTAACCACGTGACAAATTATACATAAACCACTATTTTTTTTCTCTGGTTTTAACCATTCTGCGCAATTTAAGAAAACTCAGCGATGGCGTTAAGTTTTACGTTTGTCTTGAAGCAGCACCGTTAATGTAATTTTGACTTACCGCACGCCGAATAAAAAGTGAGCTCCTTTTAAATTTGAGTGAGCGCCTGAAATCTGTTTGACGCATAATTCTGTCATTAATTTTATATTTTAAAGATGTAGTAACATGAGCGATACTTTTGTGTATGTCAAATCGAACGCAAAGTTGTGTTTTTTTTATCATGTGCATCATTCATTATTATGTAAATTTTTTTAAATTATATTTCATGTAAAACTCAAACATGTATCGTGCGTAGAAGCATTTCGTGGTTCGTACCTTCTGGCAACTTTATGCTTCTATTGTATCCAAGCTCATCTAATTCGCAACAACAGCTTACTAGACGTCGCGCAAACTCGGAGTATCGTTCACCAAAACGAACCATGCTGCCAAACCAACCCATTTATCCTGCATTCCAGTGATTTTGAATCCAGTTAAATGCAAGAAATTTCACCCCCTTTGTCCCGTTAAGTTTTAAATGTGCACTCACTTGATCGTAATCTGCGGTTTCTCGTTGTCCCCGGTTGGCTTGGCGAGAATCAGGATTTCCAGTATCGTCTGAGCCCAGTAACTCCGATAGGAGAGCAGCCCCAAATCCGACAGTGGTTTCTCCGGGGAACCAGTCTTACCCTCAAACTTGGACAGTTCGTAACCTACAATGCAAAGCAAAATGATCATCTCTGTAAAGCAAATCCAATCCATCACATACTAAATTCTATGAGCAGCTTGCCGTAGCCCTTCCTCTGGTACGGCGGCATCGTCAATATACACGCCACATTGTAGTCCTCGGTGCTTTCCTTCTCCTTGGAAAAGTACCCCACCAAATGGAATCCCCTCGAGTCGAACTCCGTCATCACGTAGAACAGGAACGGATCCGTGTCGTAGTACAGTGTCTTGTGGTCCAGAAACAACTTCGCCAGCAAGCACAGATTTTGCGCGTAGCTTTTGTTCTTCCTGCCGTCGATCTCGAAGAAGCTTATCGTCTGCTTTCGGTAGATTTCGTTCCCGGGCGGATGCCGTAGATTGCACTTCTTTATATGCCGTTCGAGACACTTCCGACTCTTTCGGTATTTGAGACAAAATTCGCAGATGTAGATGCAGGACATGGAACACATTTCCTGGGGATACGGTGCAAAGTACCACGGTTTAATCCTATGTTGACCCAGTTCAATCAACTGGACGTTCTTCATGCGCGTCACGACGTCGTCATGGTGGATTACCATACTACCGGATTGCCGCGGGGTTGGCGTTG
Source organism: Aedes japonicus (assembly GCA_034211315.2). Lineage (NCBI taxonomy): Eukaryota > Metazoa > Arthropoda > Insecta > Diptera > Culicidae > Aedes > Aedes japonicus. Next base: position 62,385 of record JASCZW010004211.1, on the reverse strand, counting down.
TTGGAACTTCCTGTGAGTCTTCATTCTCTATGGAGGTGGCTTTTCGTTTTCGGTTTATCTTTTTCTGCAGCGCAGCCGCCAGGACAGCTCCTCCGTTTAGTATATCCGGAGGCAGAATAGGGCTAGCAGGCCGAGATCGCTCACCGATTGGTATCCGTTTCGGCGTCGTCACCCCCGTATTCTGACCAGTTGCCAAACCATCCTTCCTAGGAAACTGAACCTTTCTTGTGTCTAAATACTCTTCTGATACCCATTCATCGAGACGTTTGTTGACTGTATATCGACAAAAGACAACATAAACATTATCGAGCAAATCCACTCACAACAAACCCAAATACTCACAGTCCACATAGTGCACGTAGTACCACACCGATTTGTCCGACGCTTCCTTGATACTGATAATTTCCGCCAGCGGCCAATCATTGGTACCGGTCATCCGTACTGGCAAGCGACATCCTTCCGTAAGCGAAGCCTGAAAGCAAAATCCATCATTAGCTAGCACGGTAATGGATCAAAACAAACTGCATCGAAAGCCGCATGGAAGAATTGCTAGTTGTGGCCGATTGGAGCGCGGCATCGATCGCCAATGACTGGAAACACGAGCAACCACTTACCGTCGAGTCGCAGATCGTTTGCACAGCTTCGTCCACTTCCATTTGGGGCAGAATTTTTGCGAAATTCGGTCCTCGGATACCTATTCCGCTTTTTCTGAATGGTCCTGGCGAGTTGTTTTGATGCTTTTGATAGACTTTTGACAGGAGTTTTGACGCATTCGCAGCCACCGAATGCACAGTAGAGGCTTGTTAAAATGGACGACGAACAGTAACGCCCGAATGGTAATGGGGGCAAGGAAAATCAAGCTGGTATAAAATGCAGCATACACAGAAAATAATCATGTAGTAAAACCTACACGCCGAGAAAATTGACCTCTTTGAATTATAAAAAATATTGAAATGTTTTGAAATTTCAAATATTTTAATTTTTGAATTCAATACTTTTTTTTTGTTACTTCAAAAATTTTGGTTGTTGTTTCCAAAACCTAATGGTGAGCAAAAAATTGTAGTTTCAACAAGCTATATTTTTCATCAATAATTTCAATTAATTTGAACGAAAAACTGTAGATTTAAAAACCAAAAACTCTGTAACAATTACTGTCTTACAGTTGTCAGTGAATGTGCATGTTTTCAATATTTCCACATGCGCCAGTTTCTTAGCCTCAATTTCTAAAAGCAAAGCGGACTCGCTGGAGGAAATATTATTTGAAGAGGAAGTTAACGTCGCGCTACCCGAATAAACAAGTATTTTAAAGGTATTATACCATTTATAGTTTCATAATTATTCAAGTTATCTTCCAACAATTATAAACTGAAGATAAAGTGTATCATATCGATGATATATGTTATGGTAAATCAAGATCTTACCATAACACTAATAGGTTGTTAAGTATCGTTACCATACAAAAAATGACTTTTTCTCGAACAAAATTTTCGGTGTATTATACAGTAAATAATTTGTGAATAATATTTTTTCTGCAGTTTTACTTTAGGTGATATCGTTCAATTATGGTTATATCATAAATTTTTTTTTTAATTGTTGTGATTTGAGGTTTCATCAATTGACAATCAAAAGTATATTATCAAAGTCAACAATACTGTTCACAAGTAGATTAAAATCAGTTAGAAAGTGAAATCTACTTAATTAAATAGCAACATACCCTTCAAGTAGACTGATAAAACCGCTCCCTTACACATACATATTATAATGATCAGTATTTTAACATGAGTCATACATTTTGTGATAATAAACTAAAAATTACGTATTGTCACAACAGCATCCTGTTTTTTTGTTTATTGTGACCATAATTCATATCTTTTCTTCGTTATATAATACAGTTAATGAGCAAGGGATATACTATACGGCACTGTTAATTTCTTGTTTATGAAATCATTATCATACATAGAATTCGCTATTTATGGTTGTTTAAAGTTTGAATGGTTCCTTACATTATAACCAAGGATGGAAAAATTCAATCGCGTGCATGATTTCAGCCGATTCCGTATTTTGCTTCTACATTTCATTTTCGATCAATCACAGTCGCATGAAAATACTTCATATGATCTTTACTGATTGTTTATACCACTGAATCCATGAATCAGCCAAGCTAGAGAATGAATGATTCAATCAAAGCGACCCACGCAATATCCACATTCATTTTGAATCATGTGAATCATTTGTTAGGCTTCTAGAGAATCATCCGTGAATGAAAATTTAGAATCAATATGAATGCAAGATTGCATTCATGGATTTGCTTGTTGAGTGGAATAGAAGTCAATTGATTTCTATTAGCGTTTTCTGCTTCACGGTTTGCTTAGTAATAAAAATCATGACTTTTTCATTTTTCAACCGATTTTTGTCGCTAAAATTCTGCTGATCACAGATTTATTCTGGATTCAGATAAGGTTTTGTTTATCGCAAATTGTGGACCATAATGTATTCTCAGTGATAAATCGTGTTATTTAAAAAAACATAACAATAAATTAACATACCCTAGACTTAGGACCGTCGTTGGCTTCCCTAATAATCTTTCTGATTCCGCGGTTCAGTTCCGAGGGCCGCGTTTCGTTCCGACAAAACATGGACTTACAAAATATCATGTTATATTGATATTCAAAGCCGAATAAGATGTAGTACCAGAGAACCTTCTCGACCACCGTAACAGTGACCAGTACCCTGATCACCCGTGATCCGGTTTGGTAGATTGCTTTCCGTTCCAACAAAACATGGGTGAGCGACACATAATTTAACATTAATATTCCAAGACAAGTGTTATTAAGTACCGGAGCACCTTCCCAAACGTAATCTAACCATAGTTGGCAGTAACCGGATCATCCGAAATCTAGTTCAGAGGACCACTTTTAATTCCGACAAAACAAGACTTGCGACAAATCATCAAATGCTATTTCCAAAGGCGAATAAGATGGAGTACCAGAGTACCTTTTTAAATGTATTCTGAGCACAATGACCAGTATCCGGATAATCCAAAATTCGGTACCAATTACCACTTTTCGTTCCGACAAAATAATCAAAATAATCCAGATACTGGTCATTGTGCTCAGATTACGTTTGATTGCGTACCAGGAAATATTACCAAAAGTATTCTAGCCGCAGTGAACAGTATCAGAATAGACAAACACATGTAACTCTTTCTCTTCACTCATCTTACATGCGTTAAGCTCAATTTGAATCTAATATTATAACTTATTTTATTATTTTTAAATAATTATAAATTTTTAAGTTTCTTCGACTTCTTGCCGGTTCAGATTTAGATTCGGCCACTATTGACATCGGTAAATCCAATGCACCATTGACGGTCAAATGTTCTACATGCCGCATAATTTTGCCATCATTTTGTCAACACTCTTCTACAGCCTTGCAGCAGAACTTCCCATCAATCCGCCCAGTAACCTGCAGCTGGGTGGTTTTTTGAGTACACCGTCGATTCATTCTATAAATCAAAACAAACAATAATTGTGTTTTGCTCATAATTTCACTTCCAATAGTACTTACTTCCTTTATAACTGTGATTCAAAAAAGACCGTGAAGCAAAACGTGAATGAGTTTCGACAATCAGCTAGCAACTGCAAACGGCAACAACAACACACGACACCGTAATAATCATAGCCAACTTTTGCACTATCGAGGCGATCAAGGCGATTCAATCTTCGTGAATCGATGAATGCATTCATAGACGATTCTTTTATTTGTCATTCATAGTACAATGAATGCATTGTGAGAATGATTCAACGAACGAACAAAATCATGCGCGACCGATGTCAATGTTTTCTTCTCTTTTTTCACTCTTCTTCATTCACTCCGGTGTGTTATGATGTCGGCAGAAGATCACTCAGATTGAAATTCTTCCAAGAGCGTGTTCGCAAATGATTCATAATTGAACGTTATTCGATGCGATTTTTTCCATCACTGATTATACCAGCATTATACACGGATGATACGTATAATGGTGATTACAACATGAATGGAAAATGTATAATAATGATCATGCAGCCAATGGTAATTTTCTATTCGGGTAGTCAATTGATTGCTTGGTTTTGGACTTTCTGAGCAATCTGTGAATGTCTTTCGCGATAAGTAATTGATTTTTTTTTCTGGAATTTTATTTTAATGACTAATATCTGTTTACAGAAAAACAGTAGAGCAATAGTGAAGGTTATCGAACGGAAGGAAATAGAAGTGCATGTACGGAATAAATTCTTGGAGGGAAACGACAGCTATGAATCTTGAAAAATCAAAGATTTTAAATAAATGCTCTTTTATTCAACATTAAAGGAATTTTCATCGTTATCGTCAACAGAATCATTGAACCAGTGTAACCGCTCGGAGAATTCTCACGAGGTCTTAGAAACACACGCAAAGAAATCACTCTGCTTTGAATCAACAAAATATTTTGTTGGTATTCAAAACAAAGTTTCTATTTGTTTCAATTCATGAAAAAGTTTCAAATCAATTCAAAATTTCATTCAAATTAAACCAATAAAATTATTTGAAGTAATCACAGTTGTGTGGTTCAGAACAATCACATTTGTTTTTAAACTCAAATTATTAATTAATTGCTTGAACAAAGTATTTTGTCACCCTAAGAAATCACTCTGCTTTGAATCAACAAAATATTTTGCTGGTATTCAATGCAAGCTTTCTGTTTGTTTCAATTCATAAAAAAGTTCCAAATTTATTAAAAATTTCATTCAAGTCAAACCAGTAAAATTAGTCAAAGTAATCACTGCTGTGTGATATTAATTTAAATAATGTTTGATTTATAACAACCACATTTATCGTTTAACTCAAATGTTTAATTTATTGTTTGAACAAAATATTTTTTCACGGTAAGAAATCACTCTGTTTCGAATCAACAAAATGATTTGTTGCTTTTCAATACAAGATTTCTATTTGTTTCAATTCATAAAAAAGTTCTAAATCAATTCAAATTTTCATTCAAATCAAACCAATAAAGTTAATTAAAGTAATCACTACTGTGTGATATTACTTTAAATAATATTTGATTTATAATAATCGCATTTATTTTTAAACTCAATCGATTAATTTATTGTTATAAAATCGAAATATTTTTTCACCCTAAAATCCCCCTGTTTTGAATCAACAAAATATTTTGCTGCTATACATGGTTTCTATTTGTTTCAATTCTTTAAAAAAATCCAAATCTATTCAAAATTCAATTAAAATCAAACGAATCAAATTATTTAAAGTAGTCACCGCTGTGTGATATTCGTCTAAATAATATTTGATTTATAAAAATATCTTATTTTAAACATCGTTTAAACTAAAATGGTTAATTTATTGTAAATATTAATAAATTATTTGTATGAGTGCACATTTCATAGCAGCCATATTGCTGCCTCTGCCTCGGTTTTTCTAAAGTAAGTTTAAACAGTATAATTTGTAAAACAGATTATCAACTAATTATTCTCTTTGTAGATAACTGGAAAAACTTTCGATTGAAGACGATTTTGAAAATAAGCTGCCATTATGACGACCTTTCCCTAAAGGCTCAAACGCAGTGATAACGGATGCGGAGCGGCAATGGCAACGGAAGAGCCCAAACTGTCTTAACCGTCTTGTCGGATAGAAAACTGGTTAGATCCAAGATGATCCCAATTAAACATTTCCACGTCATTTGAGACAACTGTCAAACTTGCCGTTTCCGTTCCGTTTCCGTCCACATTACGTTTGGGCCTTAACTGTTCTTCCCGAGTCCTGCATCCAACCACATGCACAAGGCCATTTCCTGCCATGTCCGATTCATGCTTTCCAACACGCCAGTCGGCTGGGGGAATATAGCGCGGTAATTATTTTAAAACAATAAAACACGATTCTCAGTTTTATAAAGCATGAAGTTTTGTTTCAATCAAATGGTTTTATTGTATTAGTTCTTCGATGTTTATTATTTCAACAAATGCGTTTAGTTGATTTAACAAAATATTTTATTTTGAACAATAAAACACGATGTTCAATTCTATAAAGCATGAAGTTTTATTTCAATTCAATGGGTTTCTTAAATTAGTTCATCATTGATAATTATTTCAACAAATGCGTTTAGTTGGAATAACAAAACATTTTGTTTTGAGCAATAAAACACGATGTTCAATTCTATAAAACATGAAGTTTTATTTCAACTCAAAGTTTTTGTTGAATTAGTTCATCAGTTTTATTGGTCCATATATAAACCAAAATTTTAGTTGAATTGATTCCTATTTTGAATTGATATAACTACGTATTTTTTTGCGTGCAAGATGACTTTAGCGCCACTCCTGCAAGCAGGAGGCCACCTGTCGTTTGGTATTTGCCCGACCTTTCTGAGACAGACACCTCAGGGGACTCGTGAACGACTATTAGCTTCAAGGCTCAAACACTATTGAAGTAACCACTAAATAGAAAAAAAAACCAATAAATCCTGCTTGATTTCCCCCTCTGAACCTAAGTAAGAACAAACCCAAATTTAAACTCGCTCAATCCGAATGAGCTAACCGGAACGGGAGAAGAGAAGCCTGAAAACGAAAACGGATTTTAGGAAGAGTCAATTCTATCGGAACTGCCCAAAACGAAAAAGAAATTCAACTCAGTGCTGCTATGATAATCAAATACATTTATTTCCCGGTTATTCGCGACTCATTCGGGTTGGACAGAACATTAAGTTACGGGAAAAATTCACTTGGAAACAACCATGGCCATGTATAAAAGTTTCCACATACCTGCGCAGGTTTTTGGTGAGTTCTCGATGACAGGGGTACTGGCGACATAGATGGCGACGACAACGATGTAGATGGTGACGAATTCCGATGATGATGGCGGGGTCGAAACTTGACCGCTGTCTCTGCTGAAATGGCGTCCAGCGATGGCAGACGAGCTCGGGGAGTATGGCCGAATTACAGATGCGGAGTGAGTGGCGGCTTCCGATTCGATATTCGTCGAGAGCGTCCGGAACTGACCGTCTCCCTCAATATAGAAGCCCGCTTTCCCAAGCGACCTGGCTTCTCGTACCTTTCCGCTATGACCGAGCGGGGTTAAGGGAGACTCCTATATTTCGGATAAGGTCCGATTTAGTGTCCGACACTTGACTACGGAATCACTAAACCGCGCTCTCGGTAACCTTTCCACAGGGGTTGTAACTATTTGTGGAATTACGACGGATTATTGGCGACCGTCGGGTGAAATTTCGCACAGTAGGCTTGCGAACTTCACTCCCCTCCGTTTAGCTACTTCGAAAGCGGGCCTTAGCGGACTCCCGAGCTCAACTTGTGCGATCCGTGCTCCACAGATAAAAGTTGGTGATGATCGTTGACACAGAAACCCAAATGCGTGGATCTCAAATTCCAGCCCGTACACAAAAAGCGCCTGAGCGCTGGAATGTCCAACGCGAATGATACGTTTAAGTCTTATGTAAAACGTTAATATGGCTTGAATAAATAGTTACCTGTTTTGGTACGTTTAACAAACGGTGTATCTCGAAAAGATATCGCTTTGCCGGTCTCACAGAGCGGAGACTACGTATACTTAAATTAACTGAAAAAGAATTAAAAATCCGTGGTAAGTACTTCACTAAAAAATTCACTCTTCCTATTGAGTACTTTCGGTACGTAACTCTCAGAAACAACGTTTCACTTATTTAGCAAAAAAAACTTCCGAAACTACGCGATAACTTCTGTTCTCCAGCCGGTATCGTTGCGAAATGATCGAGCTTAAATCCTCTTACTACTAAGAAATTTTGATCTAACAATTATCTTTTATGTTTCATGAAAGCGCCAGCAAACAATCCGCATGGCGAATAAAAATTCCTTTTGGCTTTTCTCCTTGTTTCGTCAAGATGGTAATTTCATGGTTTGGAGCCATTGAGAGCATTTCTTATTTTTATAGCATCCAACTTAGCCGAGGCACACACCAGTCGATATGCAAAATAAATTTGTAGCGAGTCTAACCTAACCTATCTTGACAATATTTACATTTGGTATACGATTCAAATCTTATCAAACCTAATTTAACCTAACTCATAATAGTTCTTAATAATTCAAGCGAATGAACCTGAACCAAAATATATTATACAACGCTCAACGTTACACCAGCTCACAAGTATCTGCAGCTAATTAATTTTTTTATTGAATTAAAACTAAGTCAAATAAAAAATTGTTTCAATTATTTCGAAATTAAACATAATCTGGTTGAATTTACAATTAAAATCTTTAAAACAAAAAAAAATCTGCATTCATGAAATATCAATTATAGCCGCAACTTTTTTTATGTTTTTTGTTTCAAAAAGATTCTTATTTTGGTAATTGAAAATAAAATTGTTAATTCAACAATATATATTTTTCTTTGCTTTTTTGACATATTTTGAAAACAAAAATATGCTGTGTTAAATCAATAAAGATTTATTGTTGTATTCAACAATAAAACTCATAAGCGGGGGAATGATAATTTTTATTGTTGATATTAATACAGAATATCATTGATATTAACAAACTTTTCGCTGCGTGTAGTATTTGGGTAAGTACATGGAAACAAAGCAAAGTATGGTCTACAACTAACAATCCGATGGACTTTTGTATCCTGTTCACCCTACGAGTACGACTATGCTTCAATTAGTTCGAAATGACTTGAGGGTCGTTAATTTGATTATTTGATGTTATCAATATTAACTAATTTCTTACTTCATTTTCTTTTCATGGTTTTTACGGATCGACGGATTGGATGCGCTCAAAAACTAGGGCCAACGCAACTCTTTTCAATAAACTTTTGTCTACAAGCAATGGCGGTATTATTCCATCACAATCTTATTCTTCACTAACGATGCACACATCGTTCTTCTTTCACAGAATTTGTAATGACGACAGGCAAAAGGTCATAAACAAAACGTTGACACACTGTTAACATCTGTCACTACAGATAAAGCGACGCTTCGACAGTTCACGGAACTCCCTTCAGTAATGTTGGCGAGCAGGGCGGCCAGCTATTATTTACCTTCCGTAACAGCCAACGATGCCTGAACTTTGCATCCTCCCGTGGTTTAGTGGTCCGATGTACGTTCTTCTTCCGTAAAGACATCTACAAAGCCACTTGGGGATCACTTGACCAACGAACAAAGAAACAAACCCACTCTGTTCTAATCGACGGGAAATTCTTCACCGATATCACCAACGTTAGCACTTATGGCCCAAACACAATGATAACGGAAACGGAAAACGGCAAAGCCCGATCTGAGTATACCTGCTTGTCGGAAAGAAAACAGGCTAGATTCAAGCCGATTCGAATTGGACATATCGAAGTCATTTGCAGCAACTGTCAAAATTTGCGTTTTCCGTTCCGTTTCCGTTATCATTGTGTTTGGACGGTTACCGCAGCGCGAATTTAGACTCGGACCACTAGCTAGTATGTACATAGACTAACTCTAAGACCAGTAGGTCCCATACAAAAACGATTTTTTTCTTGGCTTAGTCAGTAGTCAGTAGAACATTGGTCCCAAGTTCGGTCCCAATCTTAATAATGCGCCCCTTATAATGAACTCACATGAACACACTCTCAAATATTCTGTCAAAATAACACAGCAAATCAAAACAAAGGCGCAAATATGTATAACAAGGTGCTGGCTTCAAGGTGTAATTCAGACCAAGGGGTTCTACAATAGTGAACCAATTTTAAATTGTTAGTTGCATATTGATTGTTGGTATGTATGTGCTCAAAACTCTCGACGGTGTAAAACACGCATCGAATTTGGACGCCACGACCTTACATTGAGCTTCTACGGGGAACCCGGTTGCCCAGGAATACGCGCAACAGCTAGAAGCATCCCTACCAACGAAAGAGCAATTTGGCGCAGCTTGTCTGGAGAACGGCTGGAGCGATATTCGAACCACCATTGGTAGCACTGCAATAGTGACACTAGGTACTTCTGCAGGCGAATGTTAAGGTCGGTATCGTGTTCGACAGAAATTTCTTTTTGTATCCCAAGCTCATGTTAAATTCCGTATCCCGAAACGAAAAAGTAAAGAATCGAAAAGAAATTTCTGCAGCAGTATTAAGCTTGGGACCGAGCTTGGGACCGATGTTCTAGTACTGACTGAGCCAAGAAAAAAATTCTTTTTGTATGGGACCTACTCTTCCGTTATACGCATAACTGTCCCATGTTCTATGGGATTCCCTATATACATGGGAAAGTTATGCTTATAACGGCAGTACTGGTCTTAGAGTTAGTCTATGATAGACAGGCATGGAACAGGATAAATTCTATTCTTCCAAGGAAAAAGCGACAGGTGGAAGATCGAAACCACGAAGCAATGGAATCACTGTACAGTACTTAAAACACACATAAATTCTACAAGAAGTTGGGCAGCTCGCGCAAAGGTTACGTACAACAAGCCAATATGTGCAGAGACCTGGAAAATAACCTTCTCACAGAAGACTGTGAAGTGATTGAAAGGTGGAAGCAGTACTTTTTTTTATTTTTAATCAATTGGTTTATTTGTTAGGCTCAGGCGTGTGTAACACTTTACGGAGCCGATATTCAATATTGTTGTACAAAACATTTTACTTTTTGTTATTAGTAAAAGAGGGATGCCAATTACTCGTGGCTAGCTCGAGGTTAATGGGTCACATAATTGTTTGGAAAGGGCTAGGTAGGTTACTTATTTAAGCCATTATTTGCTGCTTTTGGTTGCGACATATACGAAATCCTCGATTTCTGTAGTCCCTTTCATGAACTAAGCCGCAGATGGGTGACCACAGCTTGCTGGGTAGGTACAAGTAGCACGGAAACAAAAGGATAGTATAACTAGGACACAATGGTAGGGAATTTACTAGAGTGGAACGAAGGAGGGTGATGACGTTACACTCTTAGATCAGACAAACAAAGGCATTCGTAAATCGCTTGCATGTAGGGAAGATCACGTATTCCCAAAACATCTCTTATCTTGCGGAAGGGTTGTCTACCTCGGGCCACTAGGGTATCCAATAGTCGTGCTCTGGAGGCATCATTATCCGGGCAATGCCAAACTGGAAGCAGTACTTCAACGAGCACCTGAACGGCAACATTACAGCGAACGAAAGTGGCACGGTTATAAATTTAGGAACACACACAGAAGATGACAGGATCCCGACAGGAAGTTAAAGAAGAAATTGGTCGGTTAAAACAACAAAACTGCTAGAGTTGACCAACTCCCAAGCGAGCTATTAAAATACGGTAGTGAAGCACTGGCCAGAAGGCTGCACTAGGTAATTACCAAGATTTGGGAGGAGGAATGTTTACCGAATTGTTGGATGGAAGGAATAGTGTGTCCCATCTATACAAAGGACGACAAGCTGGGTTGGTGCAATTTTCGTGCAATCTTATTATCGTGCAATACTGAGCGCCGCCTACAAGTAGCTCTCCCAAATTGTATGCCACGGCCTGTCACCATTTGCAAAAGAGATCGTGGGGCAATACCAAGCGGGACTCATGAGTGCCCGCGCTACTACGGACCAGATTTATAGAGATTCGGCAAGTGCTGCAGAAATTTCGCGAATATAACGTGCCCACACATCATATATCATTGATTTCAAGTCTTCGCCGACGACGTTGATATCGTAGCACGTAGCTTTAAGACGATGGCGGAAACGTACATCAGACTTAACGCTGAAGCTGGTAGGATTGGGTTTGTGCGTAATGCGTTGAAAACAAGATACATGAATGGAAAAGGCTCTCGAGAAGACCATGTTAGCCTCCTACCACGAGTTCAGATCGACGGTGCAATCGAGGTAGTAGATGAATTAGTGTATCTGAGCTCATTGGTGACCGCCGATTAGGACACCAGCAGAGGGGTACAAAGGACACCAACAGAGGGGTACATTATAGATAGAAATTGTTCGGATAAATTAAAACTTTTCCAGAGCAGTCTCGTTTAGACAGCTTAAAACTGTAATATGTTTATTTTATAATTAGGTTTAGATGTTAAGTAGATGTTTAAATACTTACAAGAAGTTTTTCTTCACTCTCTTCAGGTAGCCAGAGAGACTTTCCAGACCGAACGATCATCGGATCAATGTATCTTACTAAATTTAGGAATTAAATTAATATTCAAGAAAAACAATGTTTAGATTTAAGACTACTTACTATTAATGTTTTAGAATTAATCAAATAGATATTTTATATAAGAACTTAAGATTGTATCATATATAGGTTATCAAATTGCACTCAATACTTTTCGCTGCTACAATTTCACTACTGACGAACACGTTGTGTCAAAAGAGCTCGATGGTTTTAACATTTTCTTCTTCTTTTTCTGGTCTTACCACCTTTGCCCAGTATCCGTAGTTCCACTGAACTGGGACTGACATCAGCCATTATGACAGTTACCGTTGCCGTTGGTCTCCGTATCTCCTGCAGGGCTGTCGCTATGCTCGGCGGTACAGTGATATCCTGATATTCCGAACAGAAATCGTGCTTACTTTGAACTTCGAAGGACGCTAAGATCGAACAAAGTTCGCCAAACTACAAAGTTGACTGTATACAAGACATTAATTATACCGGTTGTTCTCTACACTCAAATAAATCGGCACGGTATTTCCACGAGAAATTTCACGTAACTTTCCCTTGAACACGTAACCAAATCTTCTGCAGTATAATCAGGTGAAGATTACGTGTCAGTGAATTGTACTTAAAAAATCACGTAACATTTATGTGATTATCACGTAGATAGAAAATGTACGTGGAAAGCACGTAGCTCTTACGTAAATTCCACGTGTTTATAACTGGTTTTGGCCATTGTCATTGCCATTGCCATGGCCATTGCTAGTCGAAGACCAACGCGCCCTTGGTGTTTTTGAATGGAAAGTGCTGCTTACGATCTACGGTGGAGTGGAGATGGAAGACGGAACGTGGAGGAGGCGAATGAACCACGAATTGCATTACCCGCATAACGAAAAACAATTTGCTATATAGTCAAAACTATATTTCGAATGTAAGATATATTATCACATTATATGTTATTGTTATCGAATAATTTAATCTTATTTTCACCATACAACCTCTACTTTAACACATATTGTTAATGTTTGCCATATTGTCATTGAAAGGTTTGTTATTGTCTGTAGTCGGTGTAGATTATATACCAACTGTTTGGCATAGAGTACAGCAAAAATTTTGTTCGTGAAAATTGCCATATTTTTATGGTAACCTAACTTAACCGCCTATTCAGCATATTGTTATTTGACCTGTTACCATCTGACATATTGTTAAAACTATATAGGAGATTGTTAGTTTATCGTTGTCTACTATAAGGGTAAATATCGTAACAATAACGGAAGCGGTCGTCAACAATAAGGGATATGGTCCAGGAACGGTTTGTGATTATGCGGGTAGTTACTAGGAGAACCTTCAATCATCGCAGTACAATCATCGCTCAAATCGGTTGACTACTGGTGCTTGTGATATATTAAGGAACAGTTTTTAATCCGTTTTTATTTCAAAATCACTCTTTATTTCATATAGGAATTTCATTCGTTCTTCAAACGTTTCTCCACTGACGGTCGATTTCGAATAAAGTTTAACATTCTGAGGCTGTGTTCCAGTTGGTCAATTTTCAATAAATTATCTATGTCTATATTAATTACTCGTCCGTCAGAATTGAGTCCTTTATAGCAGTAGGTTTATTTTATTTTTATTTTCACTTGTAAAATTTAAGTAAAACTAATTTTAATCGTCAATGGGAACACAGCCTGAAAATTCTCTATTGCTTAGACTTTTTGTTTCATTGCCTTGTTCTAGTATTGACAGTATAATGATTCTCTTCAACCACAGTGGCAGCAATTTCGATAAAATCTTATCATATATAGTATTAAGAATAAATGATAAAAATTATCTATCCTCAAACAAAAACGTTACTCTATACCATAAGAAGTTGACCATCCTGTTTCATCAATAGCTTTTTTCCTAATATTTACGAATGAATCCTCTAAACTGTGTCATAACCTTTCCTGAAATCAACGAACTGCTTCGATCTGCTTCGTTAATTGAGTTAAAGATGAAAATTAATTAAAAAAAAAATGAATTATAAATCTCTCATAGAATAAATTCACGGCTTATCTATCAACAAGTGTTTCGCAAATATCATTCATTCTCTCTGGTGGCTCACAAGTATTTTCATATAATCAGCTAAAATAAAAATGATTTCTCGCTCTCGAATTTCGCGCGCACACACTGGCTGAGCCTGCGGTCTTCTTCCGCTAATTTCACCAACTTTTATATTTTGGTTGGCGGATTTTTTCCTCTATACAATTCTGTTTTCGCTATCTAATCGGTGTCTTCGCTGTCATCTGTGAAATTTGCACAACTTTGTTACACACATCCAGTGGAAGAAGAAGAATATTTAAGCGGAGGAAGGAAACCTGCGGTTGTAAATCTGTCATTCTGACCTACCTATAGACCAGAGGTGGATATACCACTTGCGTAAGTTTAATAATTTAACGGAAAGATTAAAACAGAAAATGAGGTGTCTGTGAATAAATAGAAAATATGCTTCATTTCCTCCATGCAGGCAAGGGAAAAAGAACGGATGACATTAAGGTAGGTAGGCAAAAAAAAAAAAACACTTGTACATACGTCAACAAAGAACGGGGACCTCCAAAGCAGAAGGCGGCGGAGCTTCGCACCTTTTGCCTACTGCGCGCGTTGACACATCGCTCAGTTCGTTTCAAAACCGTTTATTAATTTCTTTCATTTCTGAGCTAAATATAAACTTCCTTACTGCCTTTGAACTGACACCACGCATCCCTCTGTGTCCGTTTAGAGAGTAGATTGGCCGCACATATTTAATAACTTTTCTTTTTTATTCATTGCCTCCTTTTTTTCTTGAACTTTGTCTCAGTTGCGTATGTGTCTGTGTGCGTGCGTATGATGCCTAGCGTTATATTTTTCGTCGGCAGCCTCTTTTCACGCTTAATTTCCACCCATGTGCACCCACCCCTGTGTCTTCCTTAGTCTGCTGCCGCCGGTCCCCTGTCAGCAACGTTGGTGTCACTCAAATTCACCATTTTCGCACTAATTAACCTACTTTTGGGTTTCCTTAAGCTTCCTAATGAACTCTTGTTGGTATGCGCACTTAAGCTTAATATCGGGCGGACAGATCGATAGCCGGAATTCCAGCGTGTCGTCCTCGTTGAGGTAGCCCTCCTGTCGTAGCCGTTCGTGGTGGATGTACTGCGGCCAGCCCCAGATCTTCTTCAGTTTGAACACGTTGACGCCTTCCATCTTGATGTTGGCCAACGGGTTACGGTGGAGCAGCTCCACGCGGTACTCGAAGCGGCTGGAAAGGGAGAAATGGGGAATGAGAAAGGGGTTTCTCACATTTGGTGAACTGGAAATGTACAGTCAAAGCAGGAAGTGCCAGCACGTCGTTTCCAAGCTCGGTCGTATGCTTTCTGAAACACCCCTCAACACATGACTCTCACCAAATAATCCCTAAAATATTCTGTCAAAAAAACGCAGCAAATAAAAAACAACAACAAACATTTTAATACCGCAAAGTGAAAGAATGGGGTACTCTATGTACTTGGGATCAACGGGGTTCTAAAACAGTTAGCCAATCACTAGTTTCGTATTGATAGTTGGTAGCAGCATCCATTTCTATCATTCTTCTTGATTTTCTTAACTAAAGGGTGTTTCGATCAAAACTTGGTCGACTTAAACTTGACGCATTTCTTTTCATCGTGCATTAAAAAATTTTGCACGCTCCTCATCTTGAAGATGTGTGCGTGTAGCATCATGCCTCTATTTTGATTTTGAGATTAGCACTTCAGTTATCAAAATGTCGTCGGAGTAAGAGAAGCAACGCGCCGAAATTTTGCACGTGCATGGCGAAAATCCAAACTGCTCTCACGACAAGTTGGCGAAATTGTTGAATGTGACCAACCTATTAAAAGTGATGTAGAAGGAGATGTTCGCTCATCACCATGAGGCACCAAGAGTGAACAACAATGTTTTTGGCTAGAATGAAAGATATGAAGAGAAAGTTTTGATAGTTCCGCTAGTGTGCGGCAGGATTGGAAATGTAACAGATGTTTTTTTTTTTTATGAAAATTGAGCGAAAAGGGCATGTATACGGTGGTACTCGAACCAACGACATTTTTGCCTAACATCCCACTGCGGGGTAGGTTAAAGCACTAACATAACAATTAATGTATGTAAAACCATAAATGGTGGTAACCATTAATTATACTGGTGGGGACCAGTATCGCATCGCTTCACGGTGTTTCTCTCCGAGGTCTCTACGTTGGAGACGACGAGAAAAACTTTAGTGATCGTCAGTCGGTGCGAATCAAAACAAACCCAAAATAGGAGAGAGTTCCTCTCCCATGTGCGCATCAGTAAACAGAGTGCACACAATAGATCGCTAGAATAACTATACAAGCCACAGTGGTACATGAGCGTCTTCCAACCGGACATTTTTGCCTGTTGAAGTGGCGGACTTAGTCCGTGCTTTAACCTACCCCGCAGTGGGATGTTAGGCAAAAATGTCGTTGGTTCGAGTACCACCGTATACATGCCCTTTTCGCTCAATTTTCATTAAAAAAAAACATCTGTTACATTTCCAATCCTGCCGCACACTAGCGGAACTATCAAAACTTTCTCTTCATATCTTTCATTCTAGCCAAAAACATTGTTGTTCACTCTTGGTGCCTCATGGTGATGAGCGAACATCTCCTTCTACATCATAATCGTTACTCCTCGCACGGAGAATATATAACATAACAATTAATGTATGCTATTAAAAGTGTTCGTTGAACGTTTGCTGGATCAGGGGGAAATCGAAAGCCAGAGGCTACAGCGACGACAAAAAGAGTTGCCCGCTGTTTCGAATGGAACCCCAACCTCTCCGCCCGAGATGTCGCAAAGAAGCTGGGAGTGACTGCTGGACTGTCGACTTACAAGAAAGTGGTGACTCCAAATCGCGACGCTAAACAAAACACGTCGGCTTAAACTCGATCGCAAAAGTTGTACACGACGATGCTTACATCAAAGCAGACTTTAAACGGCTTCCTGGACAAGAATTTTATATGGCAACCGCACGGGGAAAGATGGCAGATATTTTCAAGCACATTAAACTGTCAAAGTTCGAGAAGAAATATCTGGCGTGGCAGGCCATCTATACCTGTGGGTTGGAGAGCCACGTTTACATTGTGACCGGAACCGTCAACCAGGAAATTTATCTGAGCGAGTGCCTACAAAAACGTCTAAAGACTGTATTCGATGAAATTTGGACACACGCAATTGTTCGTAACTTTTTAGCGTGTGGGTAAAAATTATTGAAATTTTAACTGAATGTATTTCATTGTGTTGTATCAATTGTGCAATGATTTCCGTGAAAATCGGTCAAGTGATTTCAGTGATGGCTTCGAATGAAGAATTAGTGCGCCAACAAATTTTGGGCACTCACTTCGAAAACCAAAACGCTTCTCATCGATGGATTGGAAAACAGCTCGGAATCGCACATTCAACCGTATCTCAACGTTCAAAGACCGTAGGACAACCAAGCGAAAAAATGGTCGTGGCAAAAAACGTGGCACATCAAATCCGGAGAATCCCAGGATGGTATTGAACCAATTGAGGCGTTATCCCATCATTTCGATCAGGGATGTTGCGAAAAAGGCGTTTGTTTTGTACAGAAAACAACGAAACGTTCTAGATTACATGTGTACAAGGTCCAGAAGGCACCGATCTGCGGATGTTGCAAAATGAGTCAGCCCTTCATCTCCTCTGGGACCGTCAACGGACAAATCTACAAGGACGAATGCCTCCAAAAACGACATCTTCCCTTCTTGAGATCTCACGATGGCCCGACACTGTTTTGGCCGGAATTGGCATCTTGCCACTATGCCCGGCCCGTCTTAGACTGGTACAAAGATAATAATGTAGTTTTTGTACCAAAAGACGTCAACCCTCCAAACACTCCGGAACTTCGCCCAATTGAAAAATTTTGGGCAATCATGAAAGCAAAGCACGTTAAAACTCCAAAACTGATAGAAAATGAACTTATTATATTATATATAATCATTTATTTGTACAGGCTCAATCGAATTAACTTTACAGAGCCAAACTTTCATATTTTTATACATTATTTATCTTAAAACTAAAGTTAGGAGGATAGAGCCGATTACTCGCGGCCGTCTCGAGGTTAATAGGAATTACAAATTACGGATGGGAAAGAGGGTGGGAATTTAAAGTATGGTTTACAGAACACATTAAATTTAAATTCTAAATTATCTAAACACTTATAACTATACAATTTATGGTTTTCCTTTGACTTGAACATTTCTTGAAAAAGAAAAAAAACACACACACACATACACATATAAAAAAAAACTTATACTAAACATACAGGTTAAACTAACTACAATCTAATGCTAATGTTAGTCAAAAAAACATAAATGAGTTTCATGTACTCCAAATCACGTACAGCCAAAATATCTCGAATTGGCACATTGGGTGGTCTACCTCGGGCCCGAAGGGAATCATAAAGCTTAGATCTGACTCCACAATGTTCAGCACAAGACCAAATAACGTGATCTGCGTCCTGATAGCCTTGTCCACACTCACAGAGATTGCTGTCCCTCAGCCCAACCCGGTATAAATGAGCGTTCAAAGAATAATGATTGGACATGAGGCGAGACATGACACGAATGAAGTCTCGACCCACATCCATCCCCCTGAACCAAGATTTCTTCGACACCTTTGGGATGATAGAATGTTGCCATCGCCCCAAATCTCCTTTACTCCATTTATATTGCCAGCTGACGAGTGACTGTTGACGAAAAGTAGGAAAAAATTCGTTGAAGGCGATTTGTCGATCACAAATATCGCCTTCCATAGCGCCCACCTTTGCAAGCGAGTCCGCTTTCTCATTGCCCGGAATCGAACAATGAGATGGGACCCATACAAAGGTGATGATAAAATAACGCGAAGATAAAGCACTTAGAAGCTCCTGTATTTTCATGAGAAAATACGAGGAGTGCTTTACCGGCCTCAATGAGCGAATAGCCTCTATACAACTGAGACTATCCGTGAAAATGAAGTACTGATCCGGTGTTAATGAGGCAACAATTTCTAGCGTAAAATGTATTGCCGCTAATTCAGCGACATACACGGAACAAGGAGCTTGAAGTTTACAGTTGGCGCTATAAATTTCATTAAATATACCAAAGCCTGCTGACTCCTCTATCAAAGATCCGTCAGTGAAGAACGATTTAGTGGAATCAACTTGGCCAAACTTAGCAGCAAATATCACCGGAGCAATCATAGGACGATGATGCTCTGGGATTCCATGAAGCTCCTGCTTCATGGATAAATCAAAATGAACCGAATTGTCGAAATCGGAGAAGCAAACACGATTGGAAATGTTCGGCGAAGGGCTGACATCCTGTGTTATGTACAAATGGTACAAGGTCATGAAGCGGGTTTGAGGATTCAACTCAAGGAGCTTCTCAAAATTTTCGATCACCTGGGGGTTCATAACTTCACACCTGGTGAGGAGCCGGAGAGATAATTCTGAAAACCGATCCGAGGTGGCAACATGCCAGCCAGCACTTCAAGACTCATGGTGTGAGTCGAGTGCATGCAACCTAACGCGATACGAAGACACCGATACTGAATACGTTCCAGTTTAATGAAGTGCGACCGAGCCGCTGACTGAAAACAAAAACTACCGTATTCCATAACCGACAAAACCGTTGTCCGGTACAACGTTAGAAGATCTTGCGGATGTGCTCCCACCAGGTCCCGGTAATTGTGCAGAGAAAGTTGATCCTTGGCTGGCACTTTCGCTTCACATACTCAATATGGGATCTCCAGGTGCACTTAGAATCGAACCAGACCCCAAGGTATTTAAATGACATAGAATGAGTTATCGGCTTACCCCAAATTTGAAGCTTCGGTTGTGCTGGGTTATGCTTCCTAGAAAAAACTACCAACTCAGTTTTCTCCGTAGAGAATTCGATACCTAGCTCTAGAGCCCAAGTAGACAAATTGTCCAAGGTATCCTGTAAAGGTCCTTGCAGATCGACCCCATTGGGTCCCGTGACAGACACTACGCCGTCATCTGCAAGTTGTCTCAACGTACAGTTGTCACCTAGACAACCGTCAATGTCTTTGACATAAAAATTATACAAAAGGGGCTTAAACATGATCCTGGGGGAGACCCATGTAGCTAAATCGTGAAGCTGTAGAGGTTCCATGAGAGAAGCTCATATGTTTCTCTGACAGCAAATTGTACAAAAATTGTTCATTAATGGTGAAAAGCCACAAGCGTGGAGTTTATCTGAAAGAACTTCAACAGATACTGAATCAAAAGCCCCTTTATGTCCAAGAATACAGAAGCCATTTGCTCTTTTTTAGCAAAAGCTAACTGAATATCTGTGGAAAGCAACGCGAGACAGTCGTTCGTTCCCTTACCCCTACGGAAACCATATTGAGTATCTGAAAGCAGGTTGTTCGTCTCAACCCATTTGTCCAGACGGAAAAGGATCATTTTCTCCAACAACTTTCGAATACAAGATAACATCGCGATGGGTCGATAGGAGTTGTGGTCGGACGCGGGCTTACCAGGTTTTTGAATGGCAATAACTCTCACCCGTCTCCAATCATCCGGTACAATGTTGAGTTCCAGAAACTGATTAAACAAGTTCAACATGCGCCTCTTCGCGACGTCTGGGAGGTTCTTAAGCAAGTTGAACTTGATTCTATCAGCCCCTGGAGCCGTATTGCCACACGAAAGGAGTGCGAGAGAGAACTCTACCATTGAAAAGGGTTGGCTAATCTCATCTATCGAATTCGTGGTTTCGCGAGGAATCATCCGTGCCGGCACAGAATCTGGACAAACTTTTCGCGCGAACTTGAGGATCCATTGGTCCGAGTACTCCTCGCTCTCGTTGTTCGTAGTTCGGTTACGCAACCTTCGCGCCGTGTTCCAAAGAGTACTCATCGACGTTTCGCGCGACAGCCGTTCACGAATGATCGCCAGTAACCGCGTTTCTTGGCCTTGATGAGGCTCTTAAGTTCGCGTTCGAGAGCTGTGTATACTTCGAAGTGCTCAGGTGTTCCACGTCTACGGAAAACTTTAAACGCGTCGGACTTTTTCGGTAAACCTCGGTGCATTGCTGATCCCACCATGGAGAAGGAGGTTTCCTGCGAGATGACGTCCCTGGAACTGGTCGAGTTTGAGCTTGAAGCGCGCTGTCTAAGATCAGGTTGGAGAGAAGTTATATTCTTCCAACGGTGAAAGCCTTTCTACCGTCGTTACGGCTTCATCTACTGCTGTCCTAAACTTTTGTCCAATCGATGTGACGGGTAAGATCATACGTGACGTTGACAGATTTCGACGAATTGAACCCGGTAGCAACCGAAATTTTTATGGGCAAATGATCACTACCGTGGGGATCTTGAATCACATTCCATGTGCAATCCAACGATAATGAATTCGAACAAAGTGTGAGGTCTAATCTACTGCCAACTGAGGATGTACCAGCCAAACGTGTTACTTCTCCATTGTTAAGAACTGTCATATTGAAGTTGTCACAGAGGTCATATATCAGGGAAGACCGGTTGTCATCGTGCAGTTCTCCCCAGCCTGTACCGTGAGAGTTAAAATCTCCCATGACCAACCGTGGAGCAGGAAGGACCGAACAAATATCTGAAAGTTGTTTTCGGTTAATGGAGGCTCTAGGAGGAATATAAACGGAAGCAATGCAAAGGCTTTTATTTTTAATAACAGCCTGACATGCGACAACTTCAATACCTGGAATAGGAGGAAAATTCACTCTATAGAAGGAGTAGCACTTTTGATCCCCAAAAGTACTCCCCCTCCACGCGAATCCTCACGATCAAGACGAATAATATTGAAATCATGAATCGGAAGATCGATTTCGGAAGAGAGCCATGTTTCACAAAGAGCGAATGCATCACAACCGGTAGTGTGAGCTAAAAATTTAAAGATTCCAATTTAGGAATCAAACTTCGACAATTCCACTGTAGAACAGTGATCAAATCCCCGAACCTCATTTGGAAAATTATCCATCGAAGGAAATGATAGCTGCAAGGATGGGCCACTTTAATGTTAATTTCTGCAAAAAGTTTTCACAGTGGGAAGCATTGCCATAACAATGCTTTTGAGAGGGTCAGAAATTTCGAGGTACTTAAAGATACCTTCAGCAATGTCATCAAATGAGAACAGCCCACTTGAAGAGGGGCTTCTGTTCTTAAAATAGGGGCGTCAGGGGTTTTGGATGTCCCCGGAAGAGATGGAAAGTCCTGGGTGTAGTTGGTACTACGGAAACCAGGAGGAATTGTTTTTCCTTTTTCCACCTCTTTTTGAAATGGGCAAGC
The DNA here is from genome assembly GCA_034211315.2 of Aedes japonicus. Lineage (NCBI taxonomy): Eukaryota > Metazoa > Arthropoda > Insecta > Diptera > Culicidae > Aedes > Aedes japonicus. Next base: position 39,953 of record JASCZW010004211.1, on the reverse strand, counting down.
TGGTCTCGGGCTTCTTCTCAACAACTTTCCGTGGGCGGACGCGTCTTCGCTTCCCTTGAAGCACCTTCCGGAAAAAGTGAACGATGTTCCCTCTTCAGCCGAATCAAAGTCAGACTCGTCATCTGACAGAGGAGCAAAGGATTTGTATTGACATCGGGTGATGGTGAGGCTTTTTCACCATTTCGGCGAACGATTGCCTGGAACGCTGTTTCAGCGAGCGTTCTAATTGTTCCCCGCGTTGTTTGTACGCTGGGCACGACGAGAGAGCATGAGGAGGAGTTCCCTTACAGAAGGCGCATTTTGGTGTGCTGTCTGCACAGGCGCCATCCTCGTGTTTCTCTCCACAATTAGAGCAGCGTGCTTTATTGCTGCAATGGGAGGTCGTATGTCCCATCTGCTTGCATTTTTCGCAGATCATTACCCGTGGTACAAACAACCGCACAGGTAGTCGAAGTTTTCCCAACTCGACGTATTGAGGAGAGACTGAACCAGAAAAAGTTACACGAAACGAGTCTGACGGAGTAAACTTCTTTTCACCCTTAGTGATCGATACTGTGCCTAGTTTTCGCACATCGAGTATCTTGACTGATTGAAGCAGAGGGTTCTTAAATCGACCAACCCCCTGCTTCAACAGGATCTCAGGGGTCAAACTCACTTCGGAGACCACACCTTGTATCTCAATACCTCGAGCTGGGATGTACACTAAATACTCCAGTGTAAAAAATTGAGAGACAGCAATTTCGTTAGCTTGTTTAAGGTTGGACACAACGACTTTTAATTTATTGTGTCTCACCTTAATTATCTCGGTCACGGCCGAGAATCGTTTCGTCAGATCGTTTGAAATCTGGTAAACATTAAGAGGTTTCGTTTTGGGCCGAAAATAGACAACCCAAGGACCAGTTGAATTTTCAGGATAAGCACGCGATCGGGTAACTTTAAGAGCTACCCCATCATTTTGCGCCATAGATGATTCATCTTCCGATAAATCATCCATGGCTCGCTTGTGGGAGCTTATGGCGCTCAACCACTAACGTAATTAACTACAATCAATCACAGATACACAAATTAAACCTAAGCACACACACTCACACACTCTCAGTCACTCTTCACACTCACACACAATACGATTATAATGAATTCAAAAGAGCGAGAAATAAAAATTATCTTATATACTACTAAAAAAACTTATCTTATATGTATCACTGATCTACTACAGACGGGCGACGAATGTGCTGCTGCTGCTGCCGAGCGACGATGAGTGGCCGCGTGTACCGGCTAGGCGTGGAGCTGAACGATGATGGTAATGATACTGGTGATACTGGTCGGTGGTGGTTAGCAGATGATCGACTGCACGCTACACACGATGGCCTGCTGGTGTGCGTGCCGTATAGATATGGAACAATATGGCTTTTCGATCGTGGCAATATTGCTAATTGCAATAAATGGCGTTATTGCACTGTTTAACACTCAACGTTTTCTACTTCCGAAAACCAAGACTTGATTTCACTCGCGATTCAGAAAAAATTAGAGCTGAAGGCTTGAAACAACTTGTGAAAAGCTTCCAAAGCAACGGAGAGCTGACCGAACGAACTGTTCTGTTCGCTTGTTCACTGGGCAATGAGAAAATAAAAAGAAAATGAACTTGAACTAAAGAAAGTGTGGTTACAAGTAAGTAAGCAAGTCGGTCCTATCATAGCCCATAATTTTATGAAAGGGGTCAAGTTAAAGGTGCGGGCATTTGGATTGGGAGAAGAGGTTCAATAAACCAATGATGTCAAATCTTAACCATTTAGTAGTACTTTATTTCCAGAAAGTTTGAAAAGAATCGGGCTCAAGGAAAATTTTTGGTGACCTATTTTGTGTGTCCAAATTTCATCGAATACAGTCTTTACTGCCTTTCCTGAAGCGACACAATTGCTCCGTTCTATTTTGGCCGGATTTGGCATCTTGTTATTACGGAAAAATGGCCATGGAGTGATATGCTGACAAAAACGTTCAAGTGGACAAGGACAAGAACCCTCCCAACACGCCAGAGCTCCATCCATTCGAACAATGTTGGGCCACCGTCAAGCGGAACCTTAAAAAGACTCAAAAAGCTGTTGTGAGCGAGCAACAGTTCAAGGCAAACTGGCGTTCTGCGGCGAATAAAGTGGACAAAGAGACTGTACAAAATCTTATGGCAGGTGTTGAACGAAAGACCCGGCTATTCGCATTCGGTAAAAAGGAAGCTTAGCTGAATATTTTTCCTGTATTCTGTTTTAACTGAACTTGAAAAAGAAAAATAAATCACACACATTACTGTTTGACCAAATTTTGATCGGAACACCCTTTAGATATGCTACGGAGGGCTCAACAAAATATGTTTTATGTGAAGCATAACGGAACATACTCCTAGCTGATTTGTTGAATGGGTGAGAACCTTCGATTATATCTTTTAAGATAAAAACTTTAATGTAAAAAAACGGGCAAACAAAACGCACGAAGCCGATAAACACAAAGTAATGTCAGAACCTGCAACAGTTTAAATTTATTTCTCAAAACTCACCTTCCCGTGACGCCTTCAAAGAGTATCAGAAATACGCTCAGATTGCATCCACGGCCCTCGTTGTGTCCGTTGGTGTAGATCAATAGCCGCCACGTGAAACCCAGGTCATCGATCAGCGGATCGGAATAGACGAAACCATCCTTTTGCTGCAGCTCGGAAAAGTTTTTCAACGTGTAGGTGATCGTGCTGTAGGCCGGAATCAGCTCCCTATTAAAATCGATAAACGTTTAAATTCCAACAAAACAAAAACCAATACAGTCAGGTCCTCTAATGTACGGAGGGAGGTGCTATTCACCCACCCTAATTTCTCGGTTGTCTAGCTTCTAACTACATAGCAATAATCAATTCACTTGGTACCAGGTTAACCGAGAAATCACGCTACCACCCACCGCACAATACAAGACCCAACTGCACAATCAGAGACTCAACCCTACCGTTTGAGCATTTCGTTCTCCCGCTTTACATCCACCCGAAGCAACTGTTGGTATTCACACTTCGTTTTGTAGTTGGGAGGCCTCAGCGAGAATCGAAAGTACAGGGAGTCGTGTTCCTCGTTGACGAACCCATTGGCTCGGACCATATCCAGGCGTGCGAAGTTTGACCACCCGAAACGTTCCTGGATTTCGAATTGGTGCGTTCCTTCCATCTTGACAGTCTTGGCGGGATCGTTGTGCAGCAGTTCAACGCAGTATTCATAGCTGAAATTATGTTGGATTGAATGTCAGTTTAGCAATGGGTTCAATATTTACCTTCCAGGAATTCCTTCCAGTAACCGTAGATACACACTCAACCATTCATCCCGACCGTCCTTATCGCCATTGGCGTACACTATCAGCCTCCAACAACACCCCAGATCATCATAGCTGTTGTCCGAGCAGATGTCTTCGTTGTTCTGCCGTAAACTGTTGAAATTCTTCATCACAAAGATATTCGAATTATACTCCGGATTCGATATACTCTGCAGCGCCACGTTCTCCTCGCGCAAGGTCCTAATCTTGGTCAAATGTTGACTGAGTTGACTGTTGAACTGGAACAAGATCTTCTCCTCCTTCAACGTTTGGTACTCTTCCTGATACTGACACCGCAATGCCAGTGTGGCCGGTCTGATCGACAGCCGGATGTAGATCGATCCGTCATCGTTCAGGTAGCCCTCCTCAAGGATCCGCTTCACCCGGATGAACTTCTGGTAGCCTCGGATTTCGCCCACCCGGAAGTGATCCTCCGACTGAAACTTGACCTGCCGATGGGCATCTTTGTGCAACAATTCCACAATGTATTGATACCTAGCCGCAAGAAAAAGATTTGATTTACCTACAGCTTTTGGGGCTAGTTAAGAAGAAAGCTGACGATTACCTTCCTGCGATACCATCGCCTGGCTCCACATATGTGCTGAGATAGCGGCAGTTGTTGTTGTTGCCCTTGGGATGAGCATTCAGTCGCCATCGAAGACCAACGGTGTCGGTGTATTGCTTCGAGCACGATCGATGTCGCCGGGTCGCGGACGTTACAGATGGTGATGACGTTGCTGTCGTACTCGCTGCAGGAAAAAGATGGGAAAAAGAGGATGAGTTCCAAAGTTTTCGGAGCACAAACGTCAAATACTATCGGGACATCAGGCGTGAAATTTTCAAGAATCTTTTGCTCGACTGGAACATCCATTGGCTAGCAATTTCAGATTGTTTGTTTGTTTTGTTTGTGATTTATTGTCAAAAAAATGTGAAGTGATAATAAACCCACAGCCTATAAGTCACATGGAAAAGGACTCCCTCCACTTCCACTTTAAGAACTAAAGAATCAATTTCTATCATAGAACATTCATTAATTATGTCACACAAAAAGTGACTTTTCTAACCTTGTCACGTTTTTGTATGGACCTTCAAATTTTTTATGGATTGTCACGTTTTTTAAGCCCCCCCTCCCCCTTACTGCGTGAAGGCAGAATTAATGGACCTTCCCATATTCGCGATGACCATGGCAAGGGTTAGGGGCCATTGAGCGAAAAGTCATTGGGAAGTGATAAAGGCTGTCCTCGTTAAATTTCGGACACTTTTCTTTCAGTTTAGATTTTGAATTGTTTCACGGATCGCTGTGTTTCTCTTATACGAACAACTGAAACTCCTCCTCCAGAGCTGGTAAATCTCACGGCCATCAAGTGACGATGACCAGCTCAGACCTTCTCACTGTCACGAGAAGAAATGAACTATCATGAGCTTTCTTGTCATTCACACCATCATTCGGTCTGAGATTTTTTTCCCATACGATTTTTGTTTCAGAAATATCTTAAGGGAGTGTATCGAAAAGTAGTTATAAACTTCCAAATAATAAAATAGGCATGAAAACATAGTTCAAATTAACGAACTATTTCCAGTTTATTATAGCTTAACATGTTTACAAAAGATCCAAACGGAAAAACTAGTCATCATGTTCATTTCTGTAGAATGCCCATTACCTTTGATTTGACACCTGCCATCAAATTCTGCACAGTGACCTTTGTGCACTTCCTCCAGAAATTGCCGCTGCCCAATTTTCTTAAAATCGGTGTGTTTTGGGACACTGTACCATCCTTCTTAAATATACGCTTGACTATTGCCCAATAGCGTTCGATGGGTCGCAACTGGGGACGGTTTGGTGGGTTGATGTCTTTTTCTACGAACTTGATGTTATTCTCCGTCAGCCACTGTAGAGTGGATTTGGCGTAATGTGCCGAAATCTCCAAATCTGGCCAGAGAGGAGGACTGGTGCTTTCTATACAATGGTGGCAACCTGTTCTTCAAACATTCCTTTGATAAATCTCAGCATTTATAGTTCCTTTTTGTATAGAAAATTGAAGAACGCAAGCCACATGTGCAAATAGCTTGCCAAATGAGCACCTTCTGACCGAATTTCTCCATCGCAACGGTTATCTGCGGTTGGCACGTTCCCCAACAGATTTAGTATAAAACTGCGGCCCCGGTAGCGTTCTTGAATCTTCTTTAACGTATGTTTCGTCATCCATCAAAATGCACTGGTCGACATTGTCCAAAATGCAGCTGTACAGCTTTCGAGCCCTGGTTTTGGCACGAGACTTTTGTTCAGGTTTGTTTTCTGCACTTTCTGCTTTTGTACGTCTTCAAGTCATTCCTGCGCTTGATTCGTTTGAATCATTCGATGCTGGTCCTGAACTTCTTGGCTGAATCGCGAGTAGAGCAGATTTGTTCCGTTGACTATAATCCACCTTTTTGTGGTCAAATCGGGGGTTGCTGGAGCCGGGTTTCAGCACTTCTTGGTAAATCCCCTTGAGGAGCACTCCCTTACCAAACTTTTCGATGATGCGTTTTTACACTTGCCAGGTGAACATTTACTTCTTTAAAGTGGACGCTGACAACACTTTTGATTGCACCAAGTGTGCAGAATTTTCTTTTTTAGTCTCAAATTCAATTCGCGACATTTTTTAGATACAACTTTATCAACGAAATAGAATGAACCGAATAATTATTTTTGACATGTAAACAAAGCAAATGGCGCTTACGCTAAAAATATACAGTAGTTTATGCATGTATGCATCGAATGTTTATAACTACTTTTCGATACACTCATACTAGTTTACATAAAATTAGCTAAGCAATAATATGTTATCGACAAAATGGTAATTGTTTTTGAAATATTTTTAAAAAAATTTCACAATTATACCAATAAATATGCTTGTAAAGACGATGACCAAAACACTGTCACGTGCTGTCACATGACGAAGAAAAAATCGATGGGAAAAGGATGAGTTAAGGACTAACAGAATCGTTTCTACTATAGGTATTCGTGATGACCATGGCAAGGAGTTAGGGGCCATTGAGCGAAAAATCATTAAGTGATAAAGCCTGTCCACATTAAATTTCGGACACTTTGCATCCAGTGAAGATTTTGAATGAACACAAAGATCGCTGAACCGTTTCCTTTATGGCGGCTGAAACTCTCCACTTTATTTCGTAGACAACGTATTTACATTCTTGATACTTTCAGTAACATGGCGTCGAATCAAGCGGCAAACTCATTTTGTACGAGCGGCAGCAAAATCCATTTTCAATTTCACTGCAAAAAGTCGTGCTGTCTTACACCAATGCACAGTGGAAAAAAGTGCCAAGAAACATGAAAGAATTCTATCTCAGCTCGAGTGGAACGATTTCTGTAAATGATACCTTTACCTGAAGGAAAATTTATAAGGAATCAGATGAACGTAGTTTGGCCTAAGAGTCGAGTTGTAAATTAATTTAGTTTACCGCACAGCTCTGTGAACGAAGATATGGTTGGTTTTACCCCGATTCCCCCTAATATTATTGGGTTTGTCAGAGATGTGTTCGGTTTGTCTCAAGATCAACAAAATGGTAGTCCCTATATAAAAAATTGCTTTAAAAATGGATTGAAGTTTGTTCATTCAGATATGGCTGATTTCACCTAATTCCCTAGTATTTTTGTGTGATTCAGAAGAATTATTTGTTCTGTGTGTTTCTACAGCAACAAAAATAAGGCTAGTCCTATATAAAATTTTCTGACCAATCGATTTCAGAGTTAGTTTCATTTACGACACGGCTCTGTGAATGAAGATATGGCTGATTTTACCCTGATTCCCCTAACATTTTGATTTATTTTTCAGAAATTTTTTTTGTTCGATGTTTTTCTAGCTTAACACAATGAGGTTAGTCCCATGTAAATTTCCTGGAGACTTGATTGGAGTTAGTTTCAACAGCTTGTGAATGAATATATGGCACATTTTACCTGATTCCCCTCATATTTTTTTGTAATTTAGAAATTTCTTTGGTCGGTGTAACTCCAAGATCAACAAAATAAGGCTAATCCTATGTAAAAATTTTCTGGAAAATCGATTAAGAAAGTTTTGTTCACCGCACAGCTCTGTGAACGAAGATATAGCTAATTTTACCCACAAGGATTCCCTATTGTATTGTTATGTTGTTACAGAAATTGGTTGCTCTGTGTGACTCAAGATCAACAAAACTATACTAGTTCTATGTAAAATTTTGTGGACAATTGGTTGGTGTTGGTTTTGTTTACCGCACGGCTTTAGAACGAAGCTATGGCACATTCTACCCTGATTCTCAATATTTTCAGAACTAAAGAAAAAAAATCATTATTAGTAAACATGGCACCGCTCAAACGTCATCTAATGAATTCGTGAAAATGCTGTCTGCCTACTTTATACTTTAAAGGTGCTTACAGCTTACAGCGAGAATGAATGCAATGAACTTAGGGGAATTCTAAGGAATTGAGAGAAAATTGACCATATCTTCGTTCTGAAACTGTGCAGTGAACGAAATCGATTTCAATCGATTTTCCAGCAAATTTACTAAGGACTTCTTGTAATTTGTTAATCTTGAATAACTCCGACCAAAAAAATTTATGATAAACACGAAGCTATTAGGGGGTAGGAACAATCAACCATATCTACGTTCAAGAAACCGTGCGATTAATGAAACCAACTCCAATCGATTTTCAGGTAATTTTATAGGACAATACTATTTGTTGTTTTTAAGCCACATGGAACAAAGTAATCTCTGAATAAAACAACAATATTAGAGGGTGGGGTAAAATGAACCATACCTTCGTTCAAAAAACTATGCGGTGAACGAAAATGTTCGTCGATTCACTAACAAATTTGTCAAAGGACTGGCATATTTGTTGATTTTAAGTAACTCAAATAAAGAAATTTATGATAAACACAAAACTATTAGGGAATCAGGGTAAAATCAGCCGTATTTTTCACAGAGCCGTGCGGTATAACCTTGTCTTCAATCCGATCCCCAAAATGTTTCAAAGAACTAGCATTATTTTGTTGATCGAAGTGCACCGAGCAAGAAGGTTGTGAAAAACATGAAAATATTAGGGGCATCAAGAGTAAAATCAGCCATTTCTTCATTCACAAACCGTGCAGTTAAACAAAAACTTTGTCAATCGATTTTCCTGAAAAATTTGTAGAACTAATATCATTTTGTTGAAATATTTCAACAACAAGGAAATAATAAAGGAACAAGGGTAAAAATTAGCTCATTTGCTCCCCAAAGCAGTTCCGTGCGGCCAATGAAAACTACGTTCATTAAGATTTCTTATAAATTTTCCTTCAAGTAAAGGTATTATTGCAGAAATCTGATCCACTCGAGCTGAGATATAGAATTCTTTCGCGTTTCGGGCACTTTTTTCCCACTGTGCAGTATTTTGCAAACATTTTCTTGTATCATAATGGACGACAAAACAGACGTACTCGAAGACTGTATGAGAAAAAAACGTCACCGTAGTTGCGCACCTACATTATCAGACTCTTCAGCTCTGTTTTGGCCTGATGTTCCCTGTTGTCATAATGCGAAATCCGTTCTGAAATAGTATAAAGTACAAGAGGTCAAATATGTGCCAAAAACAGCCAAATCGCTAATGACCAGAACTTCGCCCAATAAAGAAGTACTGGGCTCTGAATAAGCGGAAACTTTTCCGAAACTATGCCAAAGCAAATGATGATTTCGAAAGAATGTGGTGAACCATCACGGCAGGTGTATCTGAGGAACCTGATGGTGGGTGTACTACAGAAAGATCGATTAACATCTTAATCAACTGTTTCTAATGTAGATATAACTCTATTATTGTTAAATCGGTTTTGTTGAATTGTGTGTGAATTGTTGCTATTATTTTTGGTGTCCAAATTTAACGCGTGAACAGTCTTTAGTTTGAACTAAGTTCAGGATTTGTAGGGATTCCTATCGTTGAAGTTGTTTTTAATGTTGTCTTAACAGTTTAGTTCAGTTCAAATCTTTCTCCTTTTGACTTAATTGCCAGCAGCCTGCGTTTTTCTAAACCGTCACAACGTCACGATATCTTGAGGCATGTCATTCCATATGTTCACCAATATTTTCCTCAAAGATTCCACGGTTAGTCCTTTTGTATTCCTCAGCTTGCCCAGCTGGTAGCCCTCTGCATAGAAGTCGAGAGGATTAAAATTAGGTGATGAAGCAGAAATTGTCCTCACACCAAGCCTGTCTAGCTTTCGCCTGGTGGGATGGTGCAGAGTCTTTTTGACGTAAGATCACGTCTTTGGTTTCTATACTGAGGTACAATTTAAAAGAAAAAATCCTATTGCAACCGTCACAAAAAGTGGCCAGGGTTTGAGCATTATTATCGTAGCCGTTTCTCCAAAAAAAAATCAAAATGTTTGCTCCAATTGATCGGAAATATTTCTACGAGACGATGCAAATATCGAAAACTATTGATTTTCCACATTAAACTATTTAAAATAACGCAAATATAGGGTGATGTCTTGAAATTTCGTTTTGCAGAGTAAATTTACTACATGCCAAGTATTTTCCTACCACAGACTTCAAATGTAAGTAAGGGAGAACTCATATGCAGCAGTGAAAGGGGTACACTTTCGCAAGATGCTCCATTCGCTCGGCAACGTCGGAGCTGCTCAGGACGGCAATGAAGTAGTTATGAATTGGCAGCTGGCGGTGACAAGTACCCTCGAGGAGGGTGCTCTGGCGACCAACCGTTGACTATGTAGTCGGTTTATCAAACCAGTGGTGAATTTGGAGTCAGCCGGTTGGCGCTGCCACGAGTGAAATAAGTGTGATCTAGTTGGCATCCATCTTTCGGTAAGCCGGTTGAGTGGTATAAGCCAGCCACTACCAACATTGGTATTAAATGTTACCAGTTAGATGTCAGTTAGCAGATAATTGATTTAAATAATCTGATAACAACTGTTGCAAATATGAAGCCAGTATTGTTTTGAACGCTAATGAATTCTACACTTTTGATTGTTATTTTTGTATTCTCCCCAGCGCGGAAGTAACGATCTTTGATGAAGTTTTTTCAGAAGCAGATAATTTATCATCTCCATGCAAATGAATTGTCACACAGTATTAGTAAAGATGTGAATAGGCCATACGACAGGTCTAAAGAAGATCGATCAAACAAGGACCATTTAAACTCTGTACTTTCAACGACGACCAATTTGATTTTCCTAGCTAAAGAGTTTGTTTGGATTGGCATATGTCTAACATACCGTTCCTGCTGTTCCTTGTAGTTTTTAAAGCCGTATGGTGCATTTCCGTAGTGTTTTCGATAAAGGGAAGCTAATAGTTATTTAAAACACGTTCGATGTAATATTAACTGCTGATATTAACTCCCGGTTCAACGAACAGCAATGGAACCTTCAAAGTTTGGAGAAACATCTCCAAACAATCACCCTTGAAACATTCTGGTTTCTTTTGAACAGCTAATTCATCACGAGGAATATCAGAAAGATGTGCTGAATACTCCCGATCGTTTTGCTGGTTGTGGTGATCAGGATCAGGTTATGGTAGCAGGAACATTTTTTTGTCCGAAAACAGAATTTCACAACCACCGGTGCCGCTTGAGCTGCTTCCGACACCTTTCAACTCTTGCAATCTTGTGCTTCTCAGCCAAATCATACACCCGTTGTTTTTTGTATGGATTCAGTCAAAGGTTGTCTATCAAAATACTTCTGATGTACTACATTTCCAGCAGCATTCTGCTCATGCTAGTTCTTTGGACATCTTATGGCCTGACTTACAAGGATTCCGTCGAATTCGCTCTCTCACTCATTTGATGGCCTCCGCACTTCTGACAGCGAGCTTACGGCCAGATCTAGCCAGGTTTCTTTAAAATAGTACACGGTCTAGAATGTTTTAAAAAACAGACTTATAACGAGCTCCCGTTTTGCGTTCATTTATGATTACTTAAACGAATGAAAATTCGAAACAAACATGTCATTTGAATTCAAAGTGACACATGTTAAAAAAAAAACACTGACAGGAATTAACACTCATCCTGGATATCAGAATTCTCGAGTCATAGGTAGCCATATGATAAGGGGGTAAAAGCCAATAGTAAACAATGGCTTTAAACATCGGTCCCTCGCGAATCCCACGACTCCTACACAGAGACAAATTTGATAGTCAATTTTACCATTATTGAGGGTTAGGATGGCTATTGCAATATAGTGATTTTGAACCGACTATGATCATGGTCAAAAAGACCATTAAAAATAGTTGATTTAACATTTAAAATTATGCCGGAATAGTCCATATTACCATGATCATAGTCAAGAATGCCATGAACGTGATGAGTTCGTCCATTTTCATGGTTATTGTAACCTTTATATGCAATAGTCATCTTGATTATGATTTAATTGTCGGTATAACGATAGCATTTTCTCAGAGTACGATTTCCAACTACACCACACGGTAGAGCAAACATGTTTCTTGCAGATGCTGCTTTCAATTTCCGAGTGTTTTGAGATTAAAGAGAAAGCGATGTTTGAAGTCATTGTTTACAATTGGGCGTAAACCCTTATCATGAATTACTCGAGACATATACAAAATGTGTCAATCCGGTATCGAGGCTAGAAATTTTAGCGATTAGTAGCCCTTCGTATTCACCACTCATCTATTTCGATCGGATTAATTCAATAGTCTGAAGGCATATAAGAAGAGCTCTATTACGATGATATGTAATTATAATAACATGGTCCAACGATAGAGGCGAAAGTTGTCATAATGTTCATCCAAAATATAAAGTTAAAATGTTAACTATTCATCGCTCGGTGTGAAACTGACAGCTTAGTAGACAATTGACAGTTGCTCAAGAAGAAATTTGTGCCAGCTCATCTGCCCCAAACTCGGTCCCAAGGTAGATGAAACACCCCTCAAAACATAACTCTCACCGAATAACCTCTAAAACATTCTATCATGACAACACAGCGAATCAATACAAAAACAAAGATTCTAGTATCAAAAAGTGGCAGGATGAGGTGTATGGAGTTCAAAAGTAGGAAGTACTTCCAACTGAGAATTCGACAAATATTTGTCATTGGGGCCTAACTGAAAAAATCAAACAATGGCTTTTTCCGCTAATATCGCGACATTGAAAACTCGCTTATTAATGCACTACGGCCATTTCGAAGGGTTCATCTATCCGATTGAATTGGAAGCTAACAAGCCGAGCCTATGTGCCACGAGAAATTAACGGAAGAAACCATTGTTTACGTTTATCAGTTAGGCCCTATTGACAAATCTTTGTCGAATTGAGTTTTTGAACGTAAGACTACGTTTTTTTTTCTATTTTTTTCTTTATTCCTTGATTATTGAGATTTTCAGCCCTGGGCTGGGTTATCTCTCTTTGTAGTCCCTCAATCACCTTTTGTGTATATTCGTTACTTATTTGGCATTGATGTCGCCTCCGCAGAGACTACGTTTCTCTTTTCTATACAGGGTGTCATTTAAAAAAAATAAAAATGACAACGTTACGCAAAAGTGAAAGGTTTCTGAACACTAATAGCTCTCGTTTTAAAGATCAGAAATATTTAGTACTATTAGTATAATTAGTTGAATTATTTACTTAATAATGAGCTACTTTTACTTCCATACATATCTGCTTATGAACAGGTTTTAATTAAGTTTTTCCATTTCCGGGTCCTCAAAAACGAGTAACAAGTTGTTCAAATTGTCTTCTTCTGTATATTTCATTAGGTTTAATTACATTTTAATACAGCCGTAGACACAGCCCTCAACTGAAAACTTATTATGCTTTGATGCTGGTTTTGATTTTATAACTGAAACCCGTCCACTCTTATGAAATTTGCTCCGAACTGCATTTTCGTGCCACTCTTCTTTCTAGGCAATGCTATCGACGCCAGTATAAAGAACACGTGACGAACCGTATTGATTTAAGTCAGTATTATTCGTTATTGGATAGTCGACAGGTTCAGTTGTCGTTCCACGAAGTTGAAGACCGAGGAGACACCGCCTGAAACCGCTTGGAACGTCCACTAGAAGAGGCAAGCGGAAAAAACCCGACGTCGACGCTGACGTAAATCAGCAGCTGCCGAGTCGCAACACCGTAACTACCTAACCATAACAAATTAAGCCTAGTTTAAAAGCCATCTGGTGATCGGATGGGGCAACCTCAGGCAGGATTCTCTGAATCTTTCCAGACTTATAACTTTTCTCTAGCCGAAGCCCTGTATCTCAAAATTCTTAGTTCTTGGAGGGAAGTTCAGAATCATCCGAAGGATGTTGTTCTGAACTACCTCAAGTTTTCGTTGGTGGCAATTTGCGCAACTCTCCCAGATTGGTCAACCGTACTTATAGTGAAGAATGATTTGCTCATGAACTTGTTTGTTCAGTTGATAAAGTGCTACATTTACAACAACTTATTATCTAGGGTAAGACAAAGGAATGAAGCAAAAACCATAAGCTTCATGTCCTTTGATACGAAAGATACTCCGTTGGCTTCCTACCACTCCAGGAAAACATTTGAATTTTGCCACGAATCTAGATCCGATCAGAAGATCGTAGGGCCCTCGTGTTGCTTCAACAGAGGAAGCAGACGCTTCTGTAGATACTCTTTAAGGTAAATCCCCGTTTACAGGCCCGGTAGTCACGAACGGCGCACTCCGTTTGCCACATGAACAGATCCCCTGACAAATCATGTATTTCTTGGCAAGCTTAGAAAGATTTTGCTTCCTTACTTTCTGCGGAACATCAAACTTGTGCTGGGAGATTAAGAGCAGTAGCCCCGGGAGCTGCCGGAAGTCCGCCTTGACGTAAGTCTCATCATCCACGATGAGACAATGAGGCTTCTTCAGCACCTTGGTGTACCGTTTCCGGGCTCCACTTTCCAACCGTATTTTGCCGATCGTCACGATTGGGAGCCTTCTGCACTTTGTACGTACGCAGTCCCTCTCGGTCCTTGGCTCTCTGAAAGAAAGACTTGGACAGATTCAACTTTTTGGCCACATCCCTGACCGGAGCATTGGGATTCCGCTTAAACGCTTTCACGACACGCTTGTGATCCTGAACTTTAATAGAACATCCATTCTGACTGCATTTCTCCCTTCTTTCGATGTTGAGAGTTCCGTAGTAACGTTCAATCACATGACTCACCGTTGACTGCACGTTTCCGAGTTGTTTTCCGATTTCCCGATAAGGGGAGTTGAGGATTTTCCGCAAAATCAACTCGCAACGTTGCTTTTCGGGTGACACATTTTTTTCCAATTTTCGAAAAATGGACAGCGACAAAAATACATCACATTCAAAATCAAAACACTATAAACTACTTCTACCCAATTTTCAAGAGCATATACTCAATGGGTAATTTTCTACAGCATTTTTTTCCGTGATGCAATTTGATGTGGAACACCCTTTAGTATTGACTAGGCAGATTAACCAGTGCCTCCAGACTTCGGATCAGTATCGATATCTCTCAGGAATTCATTATCCTAGGATTGACAATTACTCTACGTCTAACTAGCTGAGAATCGACTTAAACTCGTGTCTCATCGCCAAACCCAGTAGGATAATCATACCACTGAGAAGAGTTCAACGAAGTTTAGCTACACAGAGTATCATTTCTAAAACAGATAAATCAAACAGCAAGGCCAAGCAAATAGCAAAGCTACCAAAAACGAATTATCGTCCCATTATTTACATCTCGTATTAAGATGTCAACCATGCTACGTACTGAACCGTAACCACGAGCAACTAGGAAGCCAGCGCCAGTGTTTCTCAAACTTGTTCTGCATAAATCCTTCTGTTAATGTGGTTAGAAGACTCTTGTGTTTTAAGCCCTATGACACAACAAGAAAACAGAAAACAAAATCAAATACTATTCAACCTGATTTTAGAGCAAGAGCTAGTGCATCAAGCTCAACCACACATCCAAGGTTCTCCTGGTGCGTTTCTACACCTCGCACCATATGCCATCTCGTCAATCTTGCTAAAAATATCGATTTACATACCTATACCTAAAGATCGCAAGTGTATTTTTTCTTCACTTCTTCTTGTTCTTGTTGTGATTTATTTTCTTTGTAGAAGGGTCAAGCGAGATGCGTTCGGTGCTACAACCTGATGCTGGGAGGGGTGAAGAAACGTGATGAGCACATATGATGGTTTAATGATGCGTAAAATGCGCAATGAAAAAATACACTCGATGCCGAAATTTGTTCGCCAAATAGCGGTTCTTCGGTTAATCTTATTGGGTGGAGTATCCTGCTTTTTGGTGGGTGGCAGGGTGGGAACCAGTTGGGTATCTAATCTGCATCGTGTATTTTGCGCGGCTCAATGGCTGCAACGCGGTCATATGTTTCAGAATATGACTTTCAAAGATGAGTAGTAGGCTGTGCATCATTTCGAATGATGCATCAAATCGTGTATTTCACCGGTTGTCGACGGAGGCGTAGCAAGCGATTGGGCAAGGTAAGTGTGATGCTTTCAAATTAAAATACTGAATCTTCATAACGATCATCCTGCTAGAACTTGGGGGAGCATCCCTCACTACACCGCTGTTGATTGCATAAATTCAACGAAAAGGCAAATTTGAGGTGATTTCTGAAAATTGCTTACAACCGCAAAAATGCAACAACCGTCCAAAGTGCCAAAGTCAGCCGAACCATCCATTGCAGTAATGACCGCCATCGTCGGCGTTGGCCATCGAGAGATGCAAATGACCGACAATTAATTGTCTGCCTGGTTAGAGATTTATCTGTGCATCCATATTCTCCACTCTCGGATGTATGAGTCTCTCGGCAGTGTGTTCAAAAATAGCACCCCGTATGTTACGTTGGACGGGAAGATTCCAATTCATTAATGTAATCCTATCGTCGAATCCGTGCGATCGTGCCGTGTTCCGCGTAGGTTTCGCATTACCATTTACCACTCACGTATGTGATAAATTCGCTCGGCTATAACTTTTGGCCTACTTTGTAATTAGTGACAATGCACTCCGCCTACTTGATATGAACCGAGAAGTGCCGTTACCGGTGGTAACTGGTGGCTGAAATTTGTTTCTGCTTTTTAACCTGAAGCAGACCCACCCTAAAACTCGCCCAATTAGTAGTGTTTTAGGCAAATCTCCCGTCGTCAATGCAGCGGAGGGGATTGCATTTGTGGATTTATGGGGAAAATAATAAACAATCTCATAAATTATTATGACAAGTTTAATAATATTATTATTAATGGCAGTATGTTTTGAGTAAAGTTATCGTATTTCTTTTAGGAAGGTTGATCTACCATCAACATTTTTAACGCTCATCAGAGTATTTGCGATGCTGATAGTGACCGAATTATCTGAATTCTCCATGGATTGAAACGAACAGTTCAGCTTCATTTTGCCTCACCCCGAATTTGTGTCTGCTCTTGTAGCATCGAAATTTTGATCGATCGGATCGGATTTCATCTATTGGTTAGTAGGGCAAACGCGTGGTTTTGATAAAGCTACCAACGTGAACATGTGCCACTTAGCCAAACTTGCTGACAAAGCAAACAAGTTCGTTTGATAGTGCAGGGAATTTCCTTTATAACAACCTTCTGTCTTGTAGGTTGATAAGTAGTTATCTCAAGGACATGCAGCACTGACTATATTGGCGATAATTAATCGAGTCATTATTGAGGACGCCAAATAAGGCTAAAGTGAAGTTATACTAGGTTGTTGCTAAAATTAAATTTGCTAACAACTTTCTGGTTGTTCATAAAATCATATATTATTTGTCAGTATTATCATATCAAGAATTGTTTGCCTTTTATTAATCATCAGTTACTTCTGCTTAGGAAACTTAGAACCCTTTTTTTTTATCGAGTGCCATCTGAGATTTTTAACCTTGCTTCTGTTAAGCTTTTGTTAAGGAGTGCTCGAGGGACTTAATTTTTTTTAAGTGTCTACTTTATTGTAATCTTTACCCAAAGTTCATGAGACACTCCATACCAAAGTGACCGACCGAAAAACGAAGCAATGAAACATGCCTTTCGACGGCTCAAACTTCATGATTCTTTATGAACAGTCTACTTCTAGCCTTGAAATGGACCAATGACCATATTCGCTATTCCGAGATAATCCAGATACTACAGAAGAACCCTTCAAGAAGAGACAAATGTGGATTTCCACCGAAACATGCCTTTCGACGTTTCAGACTTCATTATTTTTTAATAAGTAGTCTACTTATAGCCTAGAAATGGTCCAATATCTATATTACGGTTCCCGGAATGATGTCCCAATGACCATATGTTGAAAGTTTAGAAGGGACAAATATAGATTTTCGCCGAAACATGCCATTCGACGTTTTAGTCGTCCTGATTTTTTTTAAGCAGTCTACTTCTAGCCTTGAAAGGGACCATTGAATATATTGACCTTGCCTGGACATTCCGGATGCATCAGAGGAACCGTTTAGGGGGAGATAAATACATATTTTGGCCGAATCATTCGACGGCTCAAACTTCATGACTTTTTGTAAACAATCTACTTCTAGTCATTAAATGGACAAATCACCACAATGAACACTGGGCCAGGAGACGAAATTAGCAAGACAAAACCTCTAGCGCTTTGAGCATGCATTTTATCAAGATGATTGCTTCAGCATTGTTGCTCAGTTTTATCTGCGCCACAATTTGGTAATAAAAATTAGTTCCAATTTTGCTGCAATAATTTGCAAAATTTGCTGCGATACTAACTTTTTTATTTCGCCTTCTAGCGGTTTGATGTCTTCGGCAAAGTTGTAGAGCATAAAATAATAAGAAAGTTTGCCGAAGACATTAAAGTTCTATGTCTACAAATAACAAAGTTACGATTAGTTTTGTAAAATTTAACTGAAATTTACGTTCATTCTACTAATTTTCATATTTTCGTCAAATATGTTATTTTTGGTACCATTTATGTGTTGAACCTTATAATTTGCGTATGTTTTGGAAATGTTCGCATAGTTTTGGGACATAACAAGCGAAATATTAGCCAAAACTTTGAAAAATATCATGAATTTCAAAATTAATTTTCTCAAAAAATTGCAAGTTGTTGCAAAAAATTACTCATGTTTCAGAAAGTACCATATGTGACCTTTCAATTCTGAAATTATGCCCGATACATATTTTGATATATTTGAGATATCGTATTTTAAACTTTTGATGATTTTAGCCCGAACTCAATGCTATAATTGATTGCTTTTTGCGTATACATACATATGCGTTCCATTGTACAAAATCTGATATGTTTTCATGTCAACATGTCAAATGGAATTATTTTTTCACCTCGAATATCTTTATTTTTAATCTGTAAAAGATAGTGTGCTATAAAAGTCAATTGAAAATAAGTATTCCTCTGCACTTGTATTCGTGTGTCGACGAATACGATTGATCGCTGACACACATACTTGTTTACTTCACTGTCAAAACCAAGGGGTCATCATCGAAGCAAATGTTGAAGCATGACCCTGTGCACGCTGCCATAATTCTATTGCCTTTTTGATATTACTGTTGGCCGTGTTTTGGTGTTGCCTCACTCATTTCCACGAGAATATTGAAAACGTGCCTCACAGTAATTTTTTCTATGTCCATGAGTGCACGGATGTTGATGAAATATCAAAGCAACCACGACTTTCCCCATTACATTTGAATACGCCTCAAAACTTCAAATCTCAAACGTCAAATGTCATAATAATTGTGTAGTTATCAACCGTTTGGAAGCGCTGGTTTACCCTTTTGGTTCTTTCGGCAGATTACTTCTAGTTTGTGGTTGGTGCCTTCTACAGATCACTATGGCTCAAGGTAGGTTATTTTAATTAATCCAGTAGGAATTCATTCAAGTAATTTTATTATTAGCGTGCAGTATTCGCGTACGAGAAATAGTAGAATTATTCCTACAGAATCTTCCACTTGGTGATGTGGCATCGTATGTGAAGAAGAAAATAACATGTCCTGATAATAAAATGTTTTCTGATTCCGTTGAAAACTCACTACGTTTGCTACTATCAAATATTGAATCACGATACGCAAAGTGCCACCGCATAAAGAGTTTGTTTTTCCTGAAACATTCAAAATGGCTGGATTCAAACTTTAAAATTTTGAATAATATTCCGAAGAAAAATGTTGGTGGAAGGAAGAAAATATCTTTTGGTGCAGAAACCCCTAGGACCAGGCTCCGTAAAACCAAAGATTTGCGAGAAAAACACACCACAGCAGAATTGGTTTTAGCCACGGTAACGGCATTAAGGACTGATGGATATCGTTCCGTTGCTTGGGTTGTCGAGCACCTATTTGCATTTCCTGAGAAAGCTTCCCGTTTCAAAAAACTTGCTCTATCTGTTGAACCAGAGATGAAACGTTTTACAGTCGACGATGCATTGAGGTTTTTATGTGAAAACGATCTAACAAAACAACAGTACCAAAACATAAGGAACATGACGCTAAAAAAAGGATATGACATTTATCCAGCATACAATGACATCCGCGATAATAAAAGTACTTGTTATCCACGTGGTAAGGACAAATTCATTTAATTATGTTCTTGTCTAAACAGCTTCCAATAGATCGATAATTCTTTCAAGTTTTGGATTTTGTGGTGGTTTTAAGTCGCTTTTTTAATAATTCTAAATTATTTCAAAATTACTTTAACTCTCCAATTGAAAAAAAAAATATTTCCTCAAAAGTTTCGAAATTATTTTTAATAAAACCAAAATATTTAAAAATTGGAACAATTCCAAATTGATTGGAAGCTGTTTCATGGCGGAATGTGAGCTGTATCAAAGTTTATTTGCAAACTATATTGGGCACGAAAATAACCTTTACAATAAAGTTTTAAAAGTTTGCATGTTTGAACGTATTTCAGATATTTCCATTCGGCCATCATGCGCAGAAGTTCCTCTTCAAAATCTTGTTGACCATACGGTAGAGCGTCTCTTCATGACACTGAATAAATATATTGAACCGTAAATTCATGAACAGGGAAATTTATGTGTTATTTTAAAATGGGGATTGGATGGTTCAAGCAACCACTCACGGTATAAAATGACATTTTTTGAAGAAGTTGGCGATGATGTTATATCATGTAATGACTCGCATATTTTTTTGATTTACCTGGTTCCTTTGTGAATATATTTCAACGCAGTCTCCGGCGAACGACAAGAAGTTTGGAGCAACAACAGTCCATCATCCATCAATTTGTGCCGCCCCATCAAAATGGTTTTTCAAAAAGAAACTGCTGATCTTATCAAACGAGAAGTGGAGAGTATGATGTTACAAATACAAAATTTGAAAGCAACCACATTGACGATAAATAGGATTTCTGTAGATGTTTCTTCTGAGTTAATTTTGAGTATGGTCGATAGCAAAGTTATTATCAGCTTCACAGGAACAAGTTCCCAGGCGTGCAATCTTTGCGGAGCATCAGGCAAAAACTCAGTAATCCCATCGAAGCCCAAATATGTGACGATCGCAATAAAATTGAAACCATTCCTGTTTTGCATGCTTACATTAAGAAGTATGGAGCTTCTGCTTAATGTTTCGTACAGAATCCCACTCAAAAAATCGCGTATAAATAAAGGAAACGAAACCTTTCTTGAACGGCAACGTGCAATTAAAGAAGAATTTAAGAAGATTGGGCTGAGAATAAGTGAACCTTTGCCATCCGGAGGTAACTGCATTTTTCTTCTGTATCGGGAAGTAGATCCCTTTATCTTTATTTTTTCATCAGGTGACACAAATGATGGCAACACTGCTAGAAGATTCTTTCAAGATCCAGAAACAACGGCAAGAATTACAGGACTTGAGGTGGACATCGTTCGTCGAGTCGCTACACTTCTTTGCGCGCTATCATCGAAATTAGAAATCGACGTCAAATCATTCGAAACCTATGCAGAAGAAACTAGAAAGTTATATGTCCATTATTATGATTATTATTCCCTTTCGCCTTCAGTTCACAGGATCTTGGTACATGGATCTGAAATAATAAGTCATTGCGAAATTCCTATTGGACTATTGTCGGAAGAAGCACAAGAGCGTCGGAACAAATCGATCAGAAAATTTCGGGAGCACCATTCTCGACGATTCAGTCGCCTGGCGAACATCGAAGATGTATTTAGAAGACTTTTGCTAACCTCTGACCTCGTGATGACACTCACAAAACAGTTTCCTCAAACCGATAAAAATCAATTTCCAGAATCCGTACAAAACCTGTTGAAATAATAGTAAATATAAAATAAAAAATAGTTGCTAGATCAAAAATATTAATTATAATTAATCCAGATATCTCAAATATATCAAAATATGTATCGGGCATAATTTCAGAATTGAAAGGTCACATATGGTACTTTCTGAAACATGAGTAATTTTTTGCAACAACTTGCAATTTTTTGAGAAAATTAATTTTGAAATTCATGATATTTTTCAAAGTTTTGGCTAATATTTCGCTTGTTATGTCCCAAAACTATACGAAATCTTCCAAAACATACGCGAATGATAAGGTTCAACACATAAACGGTATCAAAAATTATATATTTGACGAAAATATGAAAATTAGTAGAAAAAACGCAAATTTCAGTTAAATTTTACAAAACTAATCGTAACTTTGTTATTTGTAGACATAGAACTTTGATGTATTCGGCAAACTTTCTTATCATTTTATGCTCCACAACTTTGCCCCAAACATCAAACCGCTAGAAGGCGAAATAAAAAAGTTAGTATCGTAAATTGGAACTAATTTTTATTACCAAATTGTGGCGCAGATAAAACTGAGCAACAATGCTGAAGCAACCATCTTGATAAAATGCATGCTCAAAGCGCTAGAGGTTTTGTCTTGGTAATTTCGTCTCCTGGCCCAGTGTGCAGTGGACCATCGTGCACAGCACTACTTAGAGTCCCACGCTAGTACTAGTACAATAATCTGTTTTCTCACACATGGAGAACAGACGCCGTGCCAATCTGTCCTGCTTCCTATCGATATACGTTCAAGGTCCCACCGATGTCGGTAACCCAATCTTCCCTGTAAATCATACCACAGCCGTCACGGAGGATAGAGAATAAAAAGTAACTGGAAAAGAGGACCAATGTGGATATTTTCTATACCCTTACATAGCGGCATACCAATGCTGTACACTCAAGTCTTTTTTTACACGGTATCCCCCGTATCGTGTAAAAAAAACCGTGTAAAAAAACCGCGTTATTTCGAAAATCGTCGTAAAAAACCGCGGTATTTCAAAAATCGTCGTAAAAAAAGACCGCGCTATTTCAAAAATCGTCGCAAAAAATAAACCAAGTTATTTCAAAAATCGTCGTAAAATAACAGTTTTATTTGAAAAATCATCGTAAAAAACGAAAAGGTGAGATATGTCAGTGACATATCTGCAAAGTCGACGTAGGACTGCTTGTTGATGTGGAGGAATTGTAATAGAATTAATAAATATCTACTATATTTTGTTCAGTCTAAAGACTCATCAAACCATCTGTTATTAAATTTTGTTTTCCACGAAAATTAATATAGTCAACTCTTTATAACTCTTGAAGTGGCCCTATAAAGGGCCGTTTGGTATTCAGTTATTCGCTGTTCCTGGAGTGATCCGGTAATTGTCGAGTACCAGATGATGATTTGGTAGACAGTCGAATGGGTGGTCGTTGTTGTTTGTTCTGTTCCATGGAAGAATATATGCTTTTGCGGCAAAAATTGACGCATGGAAAGACGCTCATGTACCACTGTGGCTTGTATAGTTATTCTAGCGATCTATTGTGTGCACTCTGTTTATTGATGCGCACATGGGAGAGGAACTCTCTCCTTTTTGGGTTTGTTTTGATTCGCACCGACTGACGATCACTAAAGTTAGATTTCCTACCTGCCGTACTCTGACGGAACTTTCAACACTTTCTCTTCAAATCTTTCATTCTAGTCAAAAATATTAATGTTCACTCTTGGTGCCTCATGGTGATGAGCGAACATCTCCTTCTACATCATAATCGTTACTCCTCGCACGGAGAATAAATAACATAACAATTAATGTATAGAAAATCTATGTTTTCATTTTTGGAAACGTCATTGTTAAAGTGTCCGGTCAACACAACTGGCGTATCTTGCGCAGCATACCTGAACAACATGCGAATCAAGAACAATTTTAAATTCTTGGTAGTTGTTCCTGGTGAAATGTACACCACAACCAGCAGAACTTCAGTGTCCATTACTGATATATTAGCTGCTCAAATGTCCCCGACGTTATCGACAACGCTGAACATCTCGTCATGATGTTCACTGAGCTGTTGGATCTTGTGTGTAGCAGCCATAGTGGTAGCCTTGTCCTGCTGATATATTGCTACACCACCTGCTCTCTTGCTCTCCTGAGGTCTACCATCTTAGGTGAGTTGCTACCTTTAGCATGATGGAACTTAAAGGTATTGGTTGGGTTTGTTAAATACAGCCCCTGGATTGACTGAACACGTGACAATCCAACATACACTAACTGCTGATCCTGGCTTTTATTGGAGTCATATACAATCTCCGGGAAAGTGTCACCTTACGACTTATGAACAGTTAACGCACAGGCACTGACCACCGGAAACTGTATCCGCTTGCATTTAATGATGCCACTCAACTTTATACTAGCCGAGCGTTTGGAGATGGGAGTCCAATCCTCTTGTAGGATTCCAGGTCTGGCGAAAACGGCAGGTCTTGCTTTAATCCTCAATGCAGCACCTATCGCCGAACTCTCGAACTTAAACCACAACTTTACGATCTGCTGCCCAGAATCGTCTTCGTCCTGTTCGAGGTATTTCAGCTCGCCGATCGCGGCATTCACTACACCATCTTCGACGTCATTTTCATTACTCGATTAGCTCATAAGATATTAATAAAACGAACTCTTTAATTAGGCAAAACGTTTTGTTCGCCCTGAAAAGGGTGGGTTTTATTAATTGTCGGGGGAACGCGATCGAAATTTGTTTCTCGGTCTGAAATGGCCTGAGGCTGGTCGTGGCAGCCTGGTATGGCCTGAATATTTGACAGGAATCCACAATGGGTACTGCCATTGTCAGCAGCTTTTTGTGCCAGCTGCTTCTGGGTACCGAGAGCTGCTGCTGCCAAAGCTTGGTGCTGCCACGTTATTATTTTAATAATAATGAAAATTATTATTAGAAGAGTTTAAATCAGTAAAGATATTATCTTTCAAATGTCTTTACACATAGCTAGAATATCATGAGAATTTAATTTATTTCTTCTATATTCTGTTTCTTCTCTACAATCAATTAAACAAACTCTTTAGTTGGGAAAATTGTGTTGAAAGGGACCCTTTTTATTAATTGTTGGGGAGAGGGGGGGGGTCTTCTCGAGTAGCAAGATGGCCTGAATTTTCTCCGGCCTCTTGAAGTAACATCATGTTGAAGTAACGCCATGTAGTGAAAATGTCGATTAGCTCAAGATAAAATATTAATTTAACAAACTCTCTTATTGGAAAAATTGTTTTGGTCGCCCAGAAAGAACAGGTTGTATTAATTATCGGGGGGAACATAGGGATCAAATTGGCTTCTCGGTCTTCTCAAGTAGCAGGGTGGCCTGAATGATTGGCGGGTAATCACCCTGTGAAATTGTCAGAACAGAGAAAATCGGGATTTACATATAGATAAGCAGCATCAGCTTCGGCCACTTTATCCGCTCTTGAAGTAACGCGAAGTAACATGACAACCATGCGTTGTAATGAAAATGTCGATTATCTTATGATAAAATAATATTTTAACGAACTCCTTAATTGGTAACATTGTTTTGTTCGCCCTGAAAAGGACGGGTTTTTATTTAATTGTCGCGGGGCAACATGGTACACATTCAAAATGTTCTTCTCGGTCTTCTCAAGTAGCAAGATGGCCTGAATTTTCTCCGGGCTCTTGAAGTAACACCATGTTGAAGTAACTCCATGTAGTGAAAATGTCGATTTGCATATTGTTTTGGTCCCCCTGAAAAGAACGGGTTGTATTAATTGTTGGGGGAACATGGTACGCGATCAAATTTGCTTCTCGGTCTTCTCAAGTAGCAGGATGGCCTGAATAATTGGTAGGAAACCACCCTAAGAAATTGTCAGAACAGAGAAAATCAGGGTTTACATATAGATAGACGCGGCTCGGCCATTTTATCCGGGCTCTTCAAGTTACGCCATGTTGAGACGGTGCGTTGTAATGCTATTTTCATTACTCGATTAGCTCATAAGATATTAATAAAACAAACTCTTTAATATGGCAAATTGTTTTGTTCGCCCTGAAAAGGGCGGGTTTCATCAATTGTCGGGGAATTGCGATCGAAATTTGTATGTATGGCCTGAATATTTGACAGGAATCCACGACCACTTGGTTTAGGGGGATGGATGTGGGTCGAGACGTCATTCGTGTCATGTCTCGCCTCATGTCCAATCATTATTCTTTGAACGCTCATTTATACCGGTTTGGGCTGAGGGACAGCAATCTCTGTGAGTGTGGACAAGGCTATCAGGACGCAGATCACGTCATTTGGTCTTGTGCTGAACATCGTGGAGTCAGATCGGGGCTCTATGATTCCCTTCGGGCTCGAGGTAGACAACCCAATGTGCCAATTCGAGATATTTTGTCTGTACGTGTTTGGGAGTACATGAAACTCATTTATGTGTTTTTGACTAACATTAGCTTTAGATTGTAGTTAGTTTAACCTGTATGTTTAGTTTAAGTTTTTTTCTGTGTATGTGTTTTTTTTTTTTTTTCAAAAAATGTTCAAGTCAAAAGAAAACCATAAGTTGTATAGTTATAAGTGTTTCAATAATTTAGAATTTAAATTTAATGTGTTATGTGAACTTTAAATATCCACCCTCTTTCCCATCCGTAATTTGTAATTCCTATTAACCTCGAGACGGCCGCGAGTAATCGGTTTTATCCCCCTAACTTTAGTTTTAAGATAAATGATGTTTAAAAAACATGAAAATTTGGCTCTGTTAAGTTGATTCGATTGAGCCTGAATAAATGATTAATTAAAAAAAGTCACGAAAGGCTGGGCACTGGTGGTTGCCGACCGCCAGCTGCTGCTTCCACGACCAGGTGGGCATTACTTCTACCAATGCTGGGCATTCCTGGATACCGAGCGATGCTGCTGGGTGCTGCCCAGCACCGGGAGATCCACGCAGCTCCATTGCTGCCGAACGAATGAGGCATTTGTTCGGAAATGTGCCTTTTATCATGGCATCGGGTACCATTACATGAACAAAAGGGGGTATCAACTAAAGCAATGTGAATCAAATTCATTAAAAGGGGAGGGGAATCAGATGTTTCGCCAAACACTAGCGTAAAACAGAATCTACCTCTCGAGAACAAAGAATAAGACGAAGAAGACGATGGGAGACGTCTCTTGCTTAGATTTGAAAACTGTGCTAGGAAATTTGGTTAATTTACTCTGCGAATCGAAATTATAAGACATCACCTTACATTTACGTTATTTTTAATAAGTTAATGTTAAAAATCAATTAACTTGATTACTAAAACTGATACGTAGAATTATTTCCAATCGATTGGTGCAAACGATATGAAAATCGTTTATGCAATGACTTAGTTATTATCGCTCAAAATATCCACAACGACCCGTAACGCGGTCGATTTCAGAAATTTTAGAACGGCGCCCCAGTATAGAAATGAAAGACGTAGTCCTACGTCAAAAACCGTCTCATATCGAAAAACATTGTTATAACTAATAACTGTGAAAGAGCATATGCATAGTTTAACGTATATTGCATTATTAAAAGACAAAATTCATGGTATCATTAGTTTATAGCTAAGACAGGATGAAAATTATCCGTTTTTATCAGCATTTATGTATTTACTGTCAACTTTCCATACCTCAATATTGAAGTGACCATTGAGGTAGGGAGAGATCGACATTCAGAACAGTAATTGACTAGCCTGCTAGAACGATCCTAGAAACATTTCGCATTGCAAAAGTTTTTTTTTTTTGCATCCCGTATCCAGAGCAACCCAAGTAACAATTTTGGTTTTATAAGGGTTCTGAAGAGCATAAATTAGACTTCAAGAATGCTATAAAACCATGATAAAACCAGAAATGTTCCTTGGGAAATCTCGATCGCTTGCTCCAAACACAAGTGAACCTGGTTTTTCGCAGTTTTTTCATCGACATATGGAAGGTAATTTGCTAACAAATTATTTTCAAGGGACTATAGACATAGAGAATCATCGAGATAGAGAGAATATCGAGATAAAGTGACTCTCATATATACCAGAGACTATGTTATTAAGAGACGCGCGGAGAGAATAAAAGTTAATTTGGTTACACGGCCAACTGAGATATTTTGTCTGTATGTTTTGGCAATCCCAAATTTTGTGTTTACTTCGAGTGACTTTCACAAGTAGCGTGAATTTCGTCTGCAGCAGCGTTAGGATAAACGATTACATTATTGTCAATAACAGTCGTGTGCATTTAATTTCAGAACTTTTTTCTATGTGATTAATTTTCCTTTTCACACACACCTAGAAATAATTGGCTACTCCAAACAGGTTGCACACATTCTATGTACATATACAGTGACGGGCAATACAATAAGACCAAAGCCTGATTTTAATATAAAATGGTCATGTTAAGGGGCTTGCCTTTCATTATCTCGAAAACCAATTGAGCTGAAATTTCGGCTGTGGTCCTGAAGTAGCCTCATTTTTCATCTACATTAAATCCATCATTTTTCATTCACCACTTCAAAAGTTAAAGACACCGCATATGACAAAACAATAAGACCACTTTTTGATTTTCGAATCTGCTCGAATCTGAGGATCTGAATTTTGATTATTGATGCATGGGTGATTTTAATATCAGTATACTTTAGATTGTAATTCACACTCATCAACTATGGATAAACTATGGATATCAAAAGGAGGTCTTATTGTTTTGTCGTAGTTTCTGAAGTGGTGAGTGAAAAATTATGAATTTATTAGAGATGAAAATGCAGGTTATTTCTAGGCTATTGCCAAAATTTCAATTATTTCCGACTTTTACGCGTCGTCCCTCCCGAAATACCCATATTATAGAATTTTTGGCAGCTTTTCACAAACCGGAAGTCGCCATCTTGTAGACTATTTGACAATTTTTCATAAACTGGAAGTCGCCATCTTTGATTACAAAATGGCGTTGGACATCGATTTCCGGCCTCTACACGTTGTCCCCGTTCCAAAAATAACCATATTGTAGGATATTCGGCGCCTTTTCACAAACCGGAAGTCGCTTTCTTGCTTTTCACAATGGTGTCGGACGTGGCATAATATGTGAACAGTCGCTCCACAGCACACCATTGAAGGCGTAGGTTAACTGAACTCCGAAGAAACGAATCTTCTTCATGACACACCAAGTATCCAATAATGTTTTTCGCGTTTTTTTTTTAACTTTTTCATTGTATGTAGGGTAACGGGATGTAATGTTAGCCTAGCTCCTTGATTCGTCCTATGTACCAAATATGTCATTATTTCGGCGATAATCAACAAAATCATGTTGCTATCAGGATGACCTATCTATTTCAATGCAATTGAGACATAATTAATGAATTTATAATTGTTCACTTTTGCATAATTTTAGTTTACATAACTTTTCAGACTCCATAACTTTACTGGTTAAGCTGAACAGAATTATCTAAACGCTCTTCGAATAATCTAAATCTGCTGAAATTGAACCTATAAACCAAATATACAACCAACATATACAGAAAATAATCACACGTTATAAACTAAAAGGTCACATAGGTAAAATAACAATGTTTTAACAAGAAAACCATAGACCCAATGTTAGGAACTATCAGTCAACTATGGATGTCTTAACAATAAAATGTTGTTATTGGTTTAATACTCATCTTAACATAAACTAAAGGAACAAAATCTGTGTAGAGCGAATTATAATGTGTTGATTGCCGAATGACGCTAAATCATATGTTCAACCAGGCTTAGCTGTTTAAGTATGTTTGATTGTTAATTAAATTGTTTGTTGGGTAGAGCGAATACAGCTGGGAACGGCTTGAATCAGAAAATTGGCAAAAAGCGTACATAGCCAACATTCAATAACAAATCTATCGAATGGGACGAACTTGCATCCATGAATAGACCCAATTTGATGCCTACAGACCAACATTACATCCATATCCTTCGAAAGTTTCTGACTTTATAAAATGAGTTGTGTAACTTTTCGTGATGCATATTACCAGATGGCTTATTAAACATATCTTGGCAAGTGTATAGCTAGTTAAATTTTGCTTCCAGCTGAAAAACTTGATGAGTTATGATAAAAAATGTAATCGATTGTTGCATACTAGGCTGAGTCAAGGGACACATACCCTACATCGTTAGAAAACACTTAGGCTTTTTTGGGTCTTCAACCGCCTTCGTAAAAAAAACCGTGTAAAAAAAAACCGCGTAGAAAAAGACTTGAGTGTACTTTTATAAATCACCTTAACAGATCGGGTTTCCAGCTAAAATCAGCGAGGGGTCGAAATCGAACTTTATAAACCGATATTTACTTCACCACAAACAACCCGGTCCATGCATTCCCACAAGACATAAAATAAATCAAGTTTTATCAAATTACTACTCCCAACGCTAAATCCCAACAACCCAAACCTTTATCTGACATTCGATTACTAACCGGTATGTTCCAACCGGCACAATTATGTTGACTAAAACGAGAATAGATAAGTATGTTATATAAGCGAATTCGAGTTCATTTCCCCCACGATCAACGTTTGCCCTTCACTGCCACTGGAGCTCTTGAACAAGCCGTGCGGCTGTATGTTACACTTTCAACTGTCACATTGGTCCGATTCGCATCCATTTTCATTGGCATGGAACTTTAATGCTAGTTTAGGTCCCGATCGGGGGGCTCCAATTGGTGCCACCGTTTCAACCGAATGGATACCGTCTTATTACGGTTTACACCGAGTACTTGTTTTACCCCTTCAAGTGTGTAATCGATCATCATCATCGATGGCTCTCACTGGTGGTTCGGGCTTAAGTGGATCCCAACAAGAATCGTGAACGCGAGTTTAGCACTTAAAAACGTACACTTTCGATCAGGCACTTCAACGCGGAACCATAAAAGGGTATATGTAACAGTGCCAGAAGGTCACTCGATCTAGCGGGCCCTTTTCCATCGAACCCAGACCGGGTAATTGATCTTCTCTGCGCCGAGCCGATCCATGGGATCCTCTTTCGCCAGATGGTGAGTCAGCAGCCTGAAGAATTTCCCTGAATCACATTCGCGATGCTGATCGTTTGGTACGTGCCTACTTTGCATTACACAGGTGATCGCCTAATGTGCGAAGATCAATCACTAGAATTTTAATTGGTCCCAACGTAGTCGGGGTAGGAACGGAATGCTTCCTCACCTTTGATCATCAACATTCTCCAAGTGCAGTACATCAAGCGATAGAATAAAAATAGGTTTTGCAATTTACCATTTTTTTTTCTCTCTCTTTTCGGCCTAATGTTGGCCCTTCGCCTTGACGGACGCACGTGAGAATGGGTATATTAATAGGAAAATTCGTGCGAGCTCATGTGGGCAAGGGGTATGCTGGTAGGCGGGGGCTTTGTTTAGGGTTACCACATGGCATTGAAATGATTTCTATCATTGCGTTTCGAAAATCAACTCGGCGTGGAACATATTGATCGAGGATGATTATCATAATGTACTTGCCCAACGCACAGGCTGCATCCGAAATTAACAAGAAGAAAAGTAATCGATAGAATCGAAGGGTGCCCTTGTCGAAGAGAAACCAACCGTATCGCGACATGGGAATCTGCTGGCTGCGGCGACAATCCTTGCGAGCGAGTCGTACAAGAATCGCACGAATGTTTGTTTTTGGCCACCGGTCAATAGTCGTCGTGCTAAAAATAAACATTGTTTAGAGAGCGATTCAATTAAGCGCACAATTGGAATCTAATTTAAATACTACAAATTTTAGGTTAACCACTTGTCCGACATAGGCGAGACAGCGGGAGATGCTATAACTGTCGCCCCTAGTGAATTACTAGTTTCTGCAGAAAGAGTGGATAATGCATAATAGAAGGTTTTGTTTTTAATTTATTATGGGAAATATGGAATGTGGAAAGGCATGAAAGGTATGAAAGGCAACAAGTGGATTAAATTGTTGAACGTAATTGCAAAACTGAAAAAAAGAACATTTTCAAGAATTTAGGTCAAGCAGCAGTTTGATGTTTTCGTCACACCGAATAATGTGTCACAAGAGCCAGCAATGAAGAGAAATCGAAATGGTCAAAGAAGTCGTATATTCTGAATTTGAGTTTTCCGTCTTTTAACCCATGCTTGTTCAATGTTATGTATCATGAGGTCAGATCAGTTTGAGGAGGTATTTTTTATTTAAATTTCTTCTGAACAGAGTTCGGAGAGCTTAATAATTTATTTCAACAAGGACACTTTTTCATCAGACAATCTATCTTTTCCACACAGCAAAAAATAATTAATTTTACATGTTGTGAAAATGGCGAGCATTATAAAAACACATCGCTTGAAACTATGATTAGCTTGAATTTTCAGCTTAAAATCATGCACATAATAAAAGCATGTTAAAACTCTCAAATTTACACGATTATTTGATTAATTTTCAGTTGATGTGTATTATTTTTTAAAGAGAGTGAAATTTCAGCGAAAAATACCCAATTTTCAACGACATCACCTATAGAATTCAACGCTCGTGTAAATTTATATAAACCTGCACCAAAAATCCAATATGGCCGGCATATAAACTCAGTTTTAGTTTACAACCGTCGGCTTTTAGCGTGTTTCGTTTCCTTGAATCAGAAAATGTCCGAAATAATCCGGTGTAAGTGTTACGATATCGGATTGAGAAGCACTTTTTCAAATTTTAATGGATCGAACAAATATAACCGAGCAAATATCGAGATTTAACTTGTTCGTCACTTGGTTGTTACCTACGGTATAAATATAGATCTAAGTAGACTTGCCCTATAGGTATACGTGTTTGACGTGTTGGTTTTGTGGCATATTCTGCTGCAATTAAATATTTGCTAAACTGCTTGATACATCATCACCATAAATGTTTTAAAATGTGCCATAGTAACAGGTAACAGTCCACAAGCAATCTAATTTCTGCTACTTTACAATGTGACATTGAAGTCTGCACGCAGTATTATAAACTGTTATTAGAAGTAGAAATCTGCGGATTCATTTCCGAAGTACTTAATGCAATTTCAATGGTTCGAACATATATAATTTAGGGAGGGTCGGTGGCAACACAATAATATAGGGAAGAATCACCGATTGTTCATGATGTTACTCCATTTCATTACTGAAAGTTTCATCTCTAATATCAACTAATATTTTTATTTTTTTAAAAACAAGTTTCAGGAAGCAAGCAATAATTATTTAATTTTAAATGAGAATTTAAATATGCTAGTTCAGTCTCAAGCCGCTCGTGCAAAATTCAATCGATTTTCAATTTTACATGCATTGATATTTACAGGCATGTAAATATGAAAACTAATTGAATATAACATTAATTTGCATGCTTCTTTTATGTACATGTATATTCATTGAAAATTACAAAATAATTTTAACTGTGCAATTCCCCAGCAAACGATTCAGGTTTAAGTGATGATTCGTCAAGTGTTGATATAATCTATCTTTTGAATAATACTAATAATTATACTTCAAAAATGCTATTAATTTGTGTTTTTTCGAAACTTGACTTACCATACTTTTAACATAACTATAGAAACAGTTTTGTATGATCTAACAACAGCTGCCTATCACTAATGTTTGAGGGATAGCCAGGTCTGTTTAAAATAAGGATCTAACACAAATAAGACCCCGAAAGAAACCAACGTTCATGCACGTAGATTAGTCATATTGTAATTATGTATTATTACTACATAAAGCTCGATTCAAAGCAAATCTGGACGCACGGTTTAATACACCACCGTGCCCCTGGTGGTTCGAACAAAAAATGCTTGACAGGCATTTGTTGATGTTCCATTGACAAAAAAATAGTGAAAAGTTTATCTCGATTGATCGAAGCATCTCGGAATAATTGTGCACAAACATCTAGAGCATCCCTCGTCTGCCTCAAAAATAGCAAAAGTGTTAAAATTCCCAAAGTCAACGGTGTGCCTTGTAATCAAACGATACAAGGATACTCTGAGTGTCGATATAGCACAGCGCATCTATCATAAAAGTGGCACTCGGGACAAAGAGTTGGGGAGAAAGGTGTTGTGAAAGGCAATCCAGGTGATGCGTGATATGGCAAAGCAATACGATTCCAACTTTTCCACCGTGCGTAACATCCTTTCAAGAGAAGGATAAGGTAGGGAACGGCTTCAGCTCCCCGGGACCCTATTCCAAGCACGGAGTAAACGTTAACCTACAACGCTCATTTTTTGCTGTATGGTGCTTCACTAGATGGAACACCGTACTGTAAAAAATGAGCGTTATGGGTTAGCGTTTACCCCGTGCTTGGAATAGGGTTCCGGGGTGCTTAAGCCGTTTCCTACCCTATATGTCTTTTTGTGCCAGTAAACACCCGCATCGCTTCCTGAAACAAAATTTAGTGGCCAAACAGCGAGCACGATTACTATACGAACGAGTTTTGACGAAATTTGATAGCTGTATTTTAATGGATGATGAAACATATGTCTAAATGGATTATAAACAAATCCCCGGACGATTTTTTTTCCTGGCAACTGGTCGTGAGGATGTCTCTTCCAGATATAAATTTGTTTTTGCTGATAAGTTTGCTCGGAAACTTATGATTTGGCAAGGAATCTGCAGTTGTGGCACAATAACGTCGAATGTTTACATTA
Organism: Aedes japonicus; assembly: GCA_034211315.2. Taxonomy (NCBI): domain Eukaryota; kingdom Metazoa; phylum Arthropoda; class Insecta; order Diptera; family Culicidae; genus Aedes; species Aedes japonicus. The sequence goes on along the minus strand of JASCZW010004211.1, from coordinate 5,792 downwards.
AAGCGTGTCTGAAAAATTCGGCAACACAAGACCATCGTTATGTTTTGGCCGGATTTAGCCAGCTGCCACTACTTTAAGGGGGTACTAGAATGGTACGCTGCAAACAATGTTAATTTCGTCGCCAAAGACATTGATCCTCCGAATTGCCATGAGTTCAGACCGTTTGAAAAATATTGGGCAATTGTCAAGCGAAAACTTTGAGGATGCGGTAAAGAAGTGACAAATGCACAACAAATGCGTTTAAAGTGGAATTAGATCGCCGGTACAGTGTCACCAGCGACTGTGCAGATCATGATCGCATAGATCACAAGTGCTACAGTTCGTTCGAAACGGTAAAATGTAAGAACTTGTGATAAATTGTTTGAAAGCTGAATAAATACTCTTTTGTTTGACTTTTTGATCAACCGTGTATGCTTAATTCTTGAGTTATGATCACTTGAATGCGTACAAATTTACTTTGAATCGGGCTTTATCTCTGAAAATGTGAGCATTATTATCGATATTTTTTCATTTGAATGAAACTTTGCACGCGTTTGGCTTAGAAGACTGAGCATTTTCCGCGCTAACCTAGATTTTTGTTATTCAAGAGTCAGTTTTTAAAAAGGCGTAAGCATTTTGAATAGCACTTCAATTTATAATTTGTAGCTCGAAAACCTTTGGTTGTACAAAAAAAAACTGTCTGAGAACAAGTTGTGATCCTATGTGTGAAGGTTGTGAAAAAAATATACACTGAAATAAAAAACTCTTAAAAAATCGACAATTAACATAAAAGTTGAAATATCTCAAAAGACGATTTTTTTAATTTTATTTTTGACTGTGAAAACTATTATTACGTTACGCTTATTACTCAAATTTTAACAAAAATTTCAGGATGGAGAAAATTCAGAGGAAAAAGTTTCTAGGACATTAACTTTGGTGCATTTTTCAAAATTTTCATATTAGCGGGAATAAATGTGTTCTGATTATATAATCTGATTTTTGAAGTATTTAAAAAAAATGAAGCTCCTGGTGATGACCTTCGTAAAAGCATTCATTCTCAACATATATGTGATTTAATTTTATCATACTCTAATAACCTTCGAAAATACGACCTTTTCATAAGTTTTTCTAGATTCTCCAAAACAAGAGTTAATTTTTCGAAATGTATAATAAATTTTACGCTACTCTCTTTCTGACCGCAAGATGAATGGACGGTTCGAATAAAGCAGATTATGAACTTTGGAGGATGCATAGCGTTACTGTTCGTTTTGTTCTCACATGCATATATACATATATATAATATATACATATATATATATATATATATATATATATATATATATATATATATATATATATATATATATATATATATATATATATATATATATATATATATATATACATATATACAAATCATGAAAAACAGGAAAAGATATTTTGCCAACCGAAAAGTTAGAAAAATTGGTCACCCATGATTATATCAAAACCGAACAATCCTCGTTTTTGAGACACACGAAAAATAATTTAAGCAATGGCGAAGTTGTCATAGTGTGTGATTTTTCCGAAAATTATACATTTGTTCTTCAAGATGCCGTTCAAAGTAGTTATTGGAATAATAACCAAGCCACAATTCATCCCTTTGTTATTTACTATGTCGAATCAGGAGCGCTTAAGAATCTTATAGTACGTTCACACTACTGCTTATATTACGTGATATAGAGTATCTTGATATCAGCAACTATACATCTAGTTTTTACTGGAAATAATGTATATGCCATTTGATATCAAGATACTCTATATCACGTAATATAAGCTGTAGTGTGGACGTACTATTAGCTTTATCGTTATATCGGAAGTACTTAAACATGACACAATAGCGGTTCAGGTATTTATTTCAAAACTAATGAGCTTTTTGAAAAACAAACTAACGCAGTTGAAAAAAGCGATATTTATGTCTGATGGAGCTGCATCCCAATATAAAAATAGGAAAAAATGTGCAAGCCTTTGTAAATTCAATGCAAAATAAAGCATACATGCTGAATGGCATTTTTTCGCTTCTTCCCATGGCAAGGGGCCATGCGATGAAATTGGTGGCACATTAAACCGAATGGCAAGATACGCAAGTATAGCTAAATGCATGAACACCCAATAACAAATGCAAAAGAATTACATGATTGGGCCAATCAGAAAAATAATGATTGCTTACGGAAATGTCATTTTGTTATGGATCTTATGAAGACTATGAACAGGAAGTTACAGAATGGAGCAATATCTTTCAGCAAATTATAATGTTTACTAGTACACAAAAATATCACTCTTTTGTTCCGCGTCCAGATCATCAGATAGAGGCAAAATTGTTTTCAAATAATTAAGCCTACATAGTCCTGGTGTCTTTGCTAAAATTTGCGTAATAACTTCAAGTTTTCAAAGTCAAAAAATAAAAAAAAATCAAAAAATTGGTTTTTGAGATAATTTAATTTTCATGTTAATTGTCGATTTTTTTAGAAATTATTTTTCAGTGTTTATTTTTTTTACAACTCTCACACATAGGGCCACAACTTGTTGTTAGACCGTTTTTTTGTGCAACCAAAGGTTTTTCGAGTTGCAAATTATTAATTGAAGTTATATTTAAAATGCTTACGCCTTTTTTAAAGCTGACTCTTGAGTCCAAAATTTATTTGCATTAGTGGAAAATACTTACTTTTGTGGGTAAAACGTGTGTACAAATTTTCAATTTAACCGGAGACCCTCGAAGTTGGTCGGTAGGTCATTTCGGCTCGAAACGCTCTTCTGTTTTATTGTCACTCTTGGTGGTAAGCGGGAGTGTCTACAGTATGCGTGATAATGTTTGACCCATCATACAAATAAGGTTCCCGTTCATACATTGCCTTGCGGTTTCCTTTACATGCACGTAAGGTATAATTCATATCATAGTAGGCTGCGAGTATAAAAAGCGGATTTTCATACCTTGACAGTTGCATGATGCGAAGTAACAGCGTATTCGTGATCTGTCCCACGCGCAGATGTCGAAAAAAGACATTTCAGTCATGAAATTTGTCAGAAGTAGATAATTTCCCATCCACATGAGAGGCTCTAGGAGTGGACAGTCATTTATTGCTATAACAAATAGAAATGAAGAGAAAGCGTATAGCGTAACGGCAGGCTTTGAAATTGAAAGATACAAGTTGAAACATTTCAGTCGCCTTGGGAGTCTCCCGTTGGACCGTGAAAAGAAAGGACAACTATCTGCAAAGGTGGCCACAGGTCCTCCGAGGTCAGTTTGGATTCCGTGTGTTATCACTGCCATCAAAAGGAAGATTCGGGCGAATCCAGTGCGTTCAATGAGGCAAATGACGAATTTCGTAAATGAAGATTGCGGAGTGAAGTTGAGGGTACGGATGAAAACACACATGATTATCACCCGCATTCGTGAGCTACGAGTCGAGCGTTGTAAGAGAATTATGAACTTCCTCGAGTGAAAAAACCCGGTAATCCTGTTCACCGACGAGAGCACTTTTACCGTCGAACACATATAAAATTACAGAACCGATAGCCATATTAGTTCTCTCCCGGTAATAGTTGAGGCCGACGAACATAAAAACGTGTATCTGACCAAGCATCCTGGCAAAAAATATGATATCATTCCAACAGGCGATAAAGTAAACCCGGCGGCCTTCATCGAGATTTTAAGTGAGTGTGTTCAAGGTAACAACGGAGGTGATTCCAGGTAGTATAGATACTTCATTGCATTATATCATATGATATTTTTCTTTTAATTTAAATCAGACCGCGCCAAAATAAAATAATTATTTATTAAATATCATATAACCCGGAATGGGAGGGACCATTAGGACACCCAAGTAATACGATTTGGATAGGGAGCATGGGGCTGCCTCATTCCTATTGTTAACATAACAAAACAAACAACAATAGAATCCTGATCAAATCGTTTTTCAGATTATTCCACTGCTATGGAAAGTTATCATGCTACAATAGATGGTAGTAATAATCATCATCATCATCTTCATTCTGGTGAAAATCAGATTAATTTGATGAGTGTTCCTCCATGATTAATCAATTTATGTTAATGTAGGACAATACCAGTGAAAATACTGCGTTTATACTTTTCTTATGATTGTCCATTTAACTGACATCACAATCCGTACGGAATCGTCTTAATAATCAAGGTCTTAAGGACAGAGTAGCCCTTAAGAATTCGTGGATGTCCGCAAAAAACATAAAAAAAGAAGGGCCACAACATTCATGGACCAGTGATGACTGGAATAAGGAAATTTGGTCAGACGAGACGAAAGTAATGCTATTTGGGTCTAATGATATCACAAGCAAACGGAGTGTTTGCAGCCGGTGGTGAGTTACTTTACCAACATTGATGTTTCAACCAACTGAGCAAGACTTTGATTTTTTTTTCCGGCATTGGTGAACTTGAGTTCATTGATGGAATCATTACCAAGGAGGTTTACTTGTACATCTTGAAGCGAAAACTACCAGCGTCTGCACAAAAGCTAAAGTTGGGGCGCAGATATACGTTCCATCAAGACGGAGATCCGAAGCACACCTCAAAGCTGGTTTCGCAGTGGTTTAAGGATAAGCGCATCAAGGTTATGGAGTGGCCAGCACAGCCTCCAAATCTTAATCCGATCGTTTATCTCTGGTCAATTTTGAAAATTAAGATCCAGGAGGACCAAGCAGCAATTGCGGCAGGTAATTTCAACTAAATGGGACCAAATCTACCCGAAAACGACGATGCCGAGCAGTTATTGAAGCTAAAGGTGGTCACACAACGTACTAAAACTATTTGAGCCAGAGGGGTGATTACACTGTTTTAAGTAATTTTTAATTTTAATATCATTTCTCATATTCAAGAGAATTTGTTTTTTTGAACTCGCATAAATTGGCTTTTTACAGAAATAATAGTAAACAGAATAACAAATAACTGTGTTTTCATTTTCTGGTGGGTTTTTTGAAAGGAATCTTATTTTTCACTGGGGGTTGGTAAACTTTTTTTGCATACTGTATAACCCTATTATACTGAAATAAACAATCGTTTTTTTTCTTCAAATTACTAGCTGATCCTGATGCGAGCGCTGCTACGCTTGTAACTAAATGAATGAAAATTTAATAGAACTGGCACGTTTATGGTTGTTTTTCGGAATGAGTTTTTTTTTCTTGGGTTCAAAGTGATGATTCTCACCCGAGAAATGCACGTTTTGTGTTTAGATAACCTGGATAATTCTCATGTTTGGTTGAAATTTGTGTTTCATTTGTATAGAAACATTCCTTGCCTCCTGAAACCTACACATGCAAAATTTGGGTCCATTTATTTGATTTGTTCTCGAGATATGCAAAAAAATGGTTTCATTTGTATAAGAGCCCCCCTTCCATGTGGGGGGGGGGGTGTCAAACCACCGGTGAAATATTTCTCTTCTTCAAAAACCTCCATATCCTAGATTTGGTTCCATTCACTTGATTAGTTCTCGAGTTAGGCAGAAATTTGTGTTTCATTTGTAAGGAAGCCCCCCTTTCCAGAGAGGGAGGGGTCTCAAACCATCATAAGAACCTTTTTCAGGCCCAAAAATGCATGCATACAAATTTTTACGCCGATCGGCTCAGTAGTATCCGAGTCTATTAGGGTCAGACTGACATTATGATATAGTTTTTTTGTTTGCTGTGCAAAATTTAATATGGACAGGCTTTATTTTGATGTGAGAAAATTTAAAATGCCTAATTTCAGTTCAAACGTTAAATATCGGTCGCAAGAAGTAGCTGGAGATAGTTTCACGCATGTTGAA
>JASCZW010004210.1:0-159096 GCA_034211315.2 Aedes japonicus | reverse complement strand
TTGAATTTTCTGCGATGTCTAATCCCAGGTAACATTGCCAAAACCATCTAGCTTTGTGCTTTTTATTAAAGTTTGTAGAAAACCACTAGGAATCAATTCGGTTCTGTCTATGGCAGCAAGAGATGCCAGTGGGTTTCAAATTTTAGTCAGGATTATAAGAACCTACACGGCTTCTTTACGAACGATATTAAAAACCTTGACTTCTAAATTTTCCTTTTTATCCTATCAAAGGTTTTGTTTTGACTTTATAAACTCATAAAATGCTGTTTTAGAAATTCCGTTGTAGGACTCCATTCGTATTATCTATCTTGACGGCCATGGTCAGTTGAAAAAGCATTTTAAAAACCATTTTGCTTCCAATAAATGCATTAAACGGCTAATTGGCATTGAGGAAAGCTACCAAGCGACCAGATAGTTTTATAGTATCCATTGCTTCAAGATTAATTGGCTTTTTTGGCAAAACTGTGATTTTCTTGCAATCGCCATGTTGAGTATCTGTAATCAGTGATACGTGGAAAAAATAAATTCACCAAATTTAGATACTGTAAATACAATTGAACTGGCAGATCTGGAGACAAATTTCGGAATTCGTTCAGGTCACGCTTACTGGAATTCACATAAATTTTCAGGGAGTTTTCATGATTAATTTACCGAGTATATTTCTTTCAAATTTTGTTCTTGTTATGTTGTAAACTCGCATAATTTCCGAGGCGCCTTTATTTTCGGCTCTTATCGTTGCCCAATATTCACCATAAAACTAAATGGGCATATGATTTGGAGCATGATACGCTGTAAAAAACTCGAAGATTTGTTTGCCATATATTTTGCTATCAAAAGATAATTTCCCGCAACACTAGAACGTTTTTCTCAGCCATTGTTACTGTTGAATGAATCAGAAGAGCAGAAGAGAATCGCACAAAGCAGAACAACAAAAACCTTCCACGATATCGCTCAAGCGAATTTTTGACGGCTGTGGCCCATTCGGCTAGCTGCCAGTGGTTTGAGTGGCTTGACCAATGGGATTTTATGATGGTTCTCTAGTGGTCATAACATCTTTCACTAGAACAGTTTCAAAATCTTTATGGTCTTAGAAAGGTTTTATGAGATTTGTTTTCACAACCGTCTATAGGTGAGCCACTTTTGACACTTATTCGGCTTTAAAGATGCATAGAGGAGGTGTTGGTAGGCAAGCAAAGTTTTGAATGTGGTTTCGTCAACAAAGCCGGGAGGAGTACTTTACGGCTGGAATAGAACTGGAAATTGTTACTTGGGATGTACGCTGACGGGAGACATAGATTTGGCGGTAAAGTAAATGCGATATTTCATGAAAATTCAATCCGCATGATGCCTGAATCTGGCTTCATGTTGTATGAAGAGTTTGCAAACGATCTTACGTTTTGGCGCATGAAAAATTGCAAACAATTTTCATGGTTGCGCCTCCTTTGGCTTGGAATTAAACGAGGGGAAATTTTACGCGCTTGTTAAAATTAATATTTCTTTTCTGTATTCACTAGAAATTCACTTAACTTTCATGTCATTCAGGATGTGGAAAATGCATTGCAAAATCAAAGTGAGATCTCGTGCTTGTCCAATGTGAAACGTGAATGAATTAGTTGAGTGGAGTTTATTTTTCTATGTGATATTCTTGTAAATGTCACTTATTTTTATTTGAGGTAGGATATGATTTCTCATCACCATGAGGAGCTCTAGGAGTGGACAGCATTTTTTTTATAGAACAAAGTTGTGAAGAGAAAGTATTGATAGTTCCGGTGGCGCACGGCAGGGAGTGTGATAATTGAATAGAAGTAGTTGTTTGAAATTCGAAAGTTTGCAAACACACAATCTTTTGCCAAGCATCCCCATACGGAGTATGTCAGAGGCAGGAATGAATCTACCATCTTGACTGGCAAGAAGAATGCGCTCAAGTCGACGCTCATATACCCACGGTAGCATACACCGTGTCAATATACTCGCATACAAAATAAAACTCTATTTTCTCAAATCAGATGATGCAGATTTTATTGATAACTTTAACCATTATATTGCAATATAATACTGATCAACTACAGCATATGTTTTGGAATAACACCGCCTTTAACCTTCTTGACCAGCTCAGACGTTTTTCGAAACCGTCACCAGGCACTGCACGGTTTCCATCGGCATTTTCGTCCCAAATTTGTTTGATTACGGTTTTGAATTGGTTCATATTAGACGCCCTGCGGTCATTCACTTTCGCCCAGCATGTAATATATGAAAATTCCTTGATCCAGAAAAAGTCGGTCATAATTTTTCTCGGCACCTCAGCCCTGAACGAGATTCGCAGTATGCGATGGCGCTCCGTCCTGCTGCAACACATAGTGATCATCTCCAAACACCTCTTGTACATATAGCTTGACAGCTTTCTCCAAAACTTCCATTTAATAATATACGGCATACACTTTAACGCCTTTTTCGATGAAAGCCAGTGGTAATTTACCTCGCTTGCAAATTCCTTCCCAAACCATCACTTGCGCAGCACTTAGGAACCGTGGAACATTCCTATCACTCTCTGGAACAGTTCTCGAAGAGAAAGCCCACAATCTGTCGTTCAGGACATTGTGGGTTTGTTGCAAGACAAATAACATTTCGTCGGAAAAGATAAATTCTTCCTCCACCGTGCCGCGACAAAGGCAGACTTGCTCTTTCGAGTCGTTTCTGCTTGGAAGGTTCCGAAACTCCGTGAACCTTACGTTTCTTGAAAGCTTGGAATCCGAGGTCATTTTGCAGTATATTGTGCATTGACGATCTCAAAACATTCAGATCTGCGGCCATTTTACGTACAGAGTGCTGTGATTTTCGTCTAATCCGTTCCCTGACCACTTTAACAACTCGTGTAGTTCGCACCATACGAGTACGACCGGATCTCTTCCGGTCATCCAACGAGCAGGTGTCACGGCGTACCTTCGGATGGTTCGGTACACAAAATCCCGCTTTACTCCGAGGTTTTCAAATTTTATGAAAATAGCGCCCGGGCGCTCACACTTTCAAAAACTTTTTTATCACCACAGCACGAAACTCCTTCATCGCTGGTAAAAGATAAACACCGAATGAAAACAATCGGACATAACCTAAAGCGTTTGTTTAAACATAGTGCAAAACTACACCAACACATACGTGAAGCATGTTGATTAGTTGCACGACACCAATGCAAGAAAAAGTGTGCGAATATATTGGACACGGTATAAATGGTTCTAACGAACTGTCTGTTCACACTCCCAAATCCCCTACATAGGAGAGAAGAAATATCTCCCGCTCATTGGGTTTACTTTTGTAGTGTGAACAGACATTTCGTTTGAACCATTTAAGTAAAATAACATCAGATCATGAAGTTTTCATGGATTTTGAAGTCATTTGGCATCGAAAAACAAACAAAGATGTTTGATTTTTCGTATGGGAAAATTTGCATTTGTAAACATGTCAAAATTTCGGTCGATTTGAGGCACCTCTAACCCATTTCCGATTGGGCCCAGATTAAGCAAAGTGTCATCATTTGGGGTATTAAAATCTTGTAAGAGACAACATTTTTTGAATTTCAAAACTCAATTTACCCTAAGACCCTAAGACACATAACTGGTGTACGTTTAGTTCTCGTAAACTATAGATTGCTCATGGAATCAAAGAACATCGATGAACGGAAAATAAAATCCGTGACCAGACCCGTGGACTGCATTCATGAATTCGAGAACATGCTAAAAAAACACCGTGAAATGAAATATGTATTCATGAACTAAAGAACGTGTAGAGACAAAAATCCTGGAAACGTGAACTACTTCAAGGTCCATTTTCATTTTTCGGGAACGCTTTTATTTCTGTGTGAGAGGGGAAAAATTTCTTGTTTCTATTGATGTTGTTAGTTGAAATAAGGTTGTTTCAAAAAGCCTACAAAAGTTAGGTTACAAATGATTTTATAGTTTTTAATATGTTTATTTGCAATGGTATTCCGCATCACCAACACAAATAGGTAAACTGTTATCAACTGACAGACGCCCAAAACAATTTTACCTCAGGGATGTCAAAAGGTTGATTCTATTCCACGTACCAGAAATAGCAATGGTATCTATTGAGCGGTCGGTTGAGTTGCATCCGTTATAGGTTCATAGTTTTATGCTTCGAATTCTTCTTGTGATAGCCAATAATCAAATTATTTGTTTTTCTAATTTTGGATATGAAGCTGAAAAATGCATTAGATTCTAAGTAACATTGGGAGCCTTCTTTCGTCGAGTTTTCCTTTGCATTCCTTCCTTGTGTATTATTCGTTGCAATTCCTTTTTAATGGTGTCGGCCGCAAGGCACTAGTCAACCCCACTATCTCGCAGGAGCAGGGGTTGCAATTTCTCTGGGGAGAATCACCCGGGTGCACATTTCTAGCTCTCTTTGGTGAACCTCACTCAGTCTCCACGGAGATTTTTTCCTGACACCAAAGTAGAGATTGTTCGACACAGCACGGGAGAGCGAGAGAATTGACAGTTCGCTGCCTGAGCGTTTATACACTCACTGCAGTGTGAACGACGAAGAGTGAAAGAGCGAAAAAGGACTACACCGCACTAACGTCAGTGAAATCTTGATTCAAACATTAAGAAAACATTGCTGGAAAACGGGAACAAGAAAGTACAGTCCGAAGTTTTTCGCGACTCCCGGTTCCTTTTTGTACTTTCAGAATATCATAGATAAACATTACGAATTATGGGCCTCAGATAGCCTAGTCGGTAGAGGCACGGAACTACCAATCCGCAGGAGGCGGGTTCGATTCCCAGTCCAGTCGACTTAAATAAATATCGACTTCCCTGGGCATAAGAGTATCATTGTGCTTGCGACACAATATACAAATTCATGCATTGGTGATTGGCTTCTGAAGGCTTTAATAACCATGCAAGTTGCATCTAGAACATTAAGTTGTAGAACCTGGCAATCAGCTAATTGCGATAAGCAGCAATATGGTTGGATACGCCGAAAAAAGACGAAGAACATTAAGAAATCAGTAGCATTGTACAAATGTTAAAATTCTAGTGTAGCGGTTAAAACTAACAATGAAGATTTTCACCAGGGGTGACTCTTCCCGGTGAAATTATTCTGCTCTCTTCGGTGCTCCTCAGAGATCACTCACACGCTCCGGCCTGTTGTGTGGTGAAGGTGCAAACGACAGACACTTTGGTGTCACTCAACTTGTGATGTCTAGCAGAGAGTGGAAACAAAACAAAATCGCTCGGGTGAGTTTGCGTTTGCCAATGTGCGGGAGTACCTTTTCACTGAGCACTAAGCTTGCACCGAGAAGAATTGCATCCCGGCGCAGGAGGACCATCATGGTGCTGCTGTTTAACAGTTCAAGCACCACCAGGACTTTCGGCTTTTGTATTTAGATTCTTAGGCGCACTAGCAAGACGGTGACTCAGCCGCCCCTAACATGGAGAACATACGCTGTTTTGAGCCGCCCCTAACATGGAGAACAGATGCTCAAATGGGTGAAGGCTTGGACTTTTACCCTTATTTCTAAAAAGCGGGGTGGCTCGCTTTTGTCATGACTACTTTCGGATATTTGTGGGTTTTTGAAAGAAACTCAACAGAGTCCAACAACTGTCAGTCCCTCCACATCCTAAACAGTCCCCGCCGCTCATCCGGGGCTTCTTATTCGTGTATTCAGTAGCTTTGCATTCCTACAGTTATTTAAAAACATGTTCAAAATTTGTATTTTCAACACACAGAAGTTAAAGTAAGGTGTTATTTTGGATCCACTACGTCAAAAACATCAAAAAATCGTTTAATTGATACATGTTCAACCATAGAAAAAGTTCACGAAGAGAATCTCTCAATGTTACTTACACAGATAAAAAGAAACACTGCATTTTCTGCGTTATCTAATGCACATAAAGGGAATGCTAGATTTGGCAGAACATAATGGGATATTTAATGTAAATTTAAGCAAGATAACGCCTAAATCAAGCCTGTTGTATAAAAGATTGCTAGCAATATCGTTGTTTACGCTCCTTTGGCTTGTAATTACACGAGGGGAAATTTTACGCGCTTGTTAAAATTAATTATTTTTTTCTGTGTAGGTCGAAATGCATTGTTCAGCTTAATATCACTGCGAACCTCGGATTGTCACTTATGATCTGCAAAAGTTGCAAAAATAGAATGACTTGTGGCATTAGCGTCATTATTCTCTCAAAGTTGGAGATTGGGTTACACAATAGAACTTCCTGCCTCATAAACATTTTTCAAATATTGATTTTATAGATGTCTCGATGGAACTGCTCCTTAAGCCTCGTTAAATAGAGATGCTACCCAAATGAGTAGATTCGTTGTGAAAAACAGTAAGCGATTCGTTTACCAAATGCTAGTAAAATACCAAATGATTTATGACTGTTCTCAATCGTTATTTCAGTTACCATTTAAGGAGAGCAATTATTGGACCCAGCCATAATTGTTAGTTCCAAACATTTTCAATAAACTTCTCCTAGGTTCAATATCAAAACTTCAAACCTTCATCGGTATCAATCATCTCCGTATCACTCCAAACCTGTGTTCGAGCTGCGAAAGATTCGTTCCAGACAAGCGAAAAGGCAAAACTTGTTCAATTTACGGCTCACTCGTTCCCCCAGACACTTACCGCGCGTTGTTCCGAGAATCACTTCTTCAACACACAAGAAATCGATCGAAGGAGAAAAAAAACCTGCGTAGCTACTACTGCTACTCCTCCCGAGCAGGGATGGTCTCATACGCAAATTTCGCTCTCCAGGTTGAACACACTTGAAAAATCAAAAGTCACAAAAACTAATCATCATTTCTTTAGGTTTTCCTTCTCACCTTTACTGCTCCTTCTGATGACTCTCGAACGCTTACTCTATTCCCAATAGGTACTTGACCTTGCTAATACCGAGATCAATTACTGGTCAAAAGAAGCAGCACTTGCCCACAGCAACGTGTCTTGGTGTACCATTATTTTCGGTAGCCATCAGCGGATCCATACGAATCAACTCAAGTGTAGTGGGTTGTTTTGGCTCCCCTCTGCATTGCCTCGCGCTGCTCTCCGAGTTGAATAGTCTCTGTCTGATGTCACTTTGTAAATACGGACTTTTGGGGAAGAAGGTGTTTCGACTTTTTTTTTTGTATAGTTTCAATGCACGTCTAGCATCTAAGCAGGCGTCCTTTTTTGATGAGCTCCAGTTTCTTACCGAATATGGGCAGCGGGCGGGTGGATCGTTAATTTCTTCGAATCTCAGACAAGACGGGTTTGACCTTCGTTTTGGACACCACGAGCTAGGCCAGTTGGAGGTCGTGACTTCCAAATAAAGCGGATCGTGCACCACTTTGAGCTGGCTTTTCGCCTTATGAAGATATTAAGACGAACAACAACGAGTAGAAACATCAATCATGCGTGAGAATCTTCCCATAGGCTTCGGTGCAGAACTGCATTTTAGTCAATTATTGAAGCAAACATAATTAAACTTGTGGCTAGTTGAAGAACACGTGCCACTGAAAGGCTTTCAGTAGGGGTTCACTGTTTGATTTGATGTAAATATATATGGCAAAACAGTGTTCTCATGACAACCGGGTTTGGTTAAAAATGACTCATAACGGCGATCAAATCCGATTTTCAACCTATTTTACACTGATCGCATCACTGGGCCAGCAAAATTCAACAGGTAACGAACTTGACCGGAAGGCAGAGCTTATCTTGTTAACCATTGCCGGTGATATGACAAAACAAACATAAATTATCGAATTTGAAGATCCGAAGCTAATCCTCAACAGCCACTGAACAACTTCAGACCAGCAGCTGCACCATCCGACGGAAGTACCGGTATTCTGGATGTCAACTTCATGCCATCAGTGTGTTTATGTTGTTGTTGTCTTGTAGCGCATCTCGCATTGATGGCTGTTGGTTAATTCCCGGGTCACGAGATCCCCCATCTGGTTTGAGTTGTGTTGTGATGTGTTGAGCCCTAGTTCAACGTGCAGCCATATCACCTCGGCATTTAATAGACAGTCAGACGGAAAGAAGAATCGTTTTGATTGTGCCAGTTGGGTCTCTTGACAAATGAAGCTGCAAACTAAACAAGCTCGTGGGTCTTTTTTCTCTCCTCGACATGAGGGAGGAAACGGCGCCACATGATTACGATGATGATTGTTATGACAGCAAACTTTTGATGAACACCTAGCCGGTTCTCACGGACAGGGATCGGTGAGTTCCGAATGATGCGTGGGTGCGAAAGAGATTGTTTATGATTGCTCCAGCGTGAGTTTTGGTGTGATTTTTTATTCTTTTTTTTTTTCACTCAATCTAATGCATTTCAAGTAAGGCCTGTACTCGAAAAACAGCACCAGACAAAAGTGTTCGCCAACAATTTATTTTAGGTCGGATTTTTTTTTAACCTTCAGGTAATCTATATAAATAAAAATGAGTTGGGGCTTCCTCTGTCACGATTTAACTCGCGAGCGGAAGGATCGTTTGGCAAGATTTTTGCTTTGTTGGATTCATCTTGTACACCGGAAGGTTCTTATGATGGTTTGAAACCCCTCCCTTCTGTGGAAAGAGGGGCTCTCATACAAGTGAAGCACAAATTTCTGCATAACTCGAGAACTGATCAAGGAAAGGAACCCAAATTTAGCATGCGGAAGTTTTTGGAGGCAAGCTATGTTTCTATGGTAGTCAGAGAACTCTTCCCTCTCTAGAAAGGGAGGCTCTCGTACAAATGAAACAGAAGTTTCTGCATATCTCAAGAACTAATCAAGCAAATGGAACCAAATTTGGCATGTGGGGTTTTCTGGAGGAGAAAAATGTTTTTATGGTGGTTTGAGACCTCTCCCCTCAACTAGAAGGGGTGCTGTCATACAAATGAAACTGTAATAACTCTAGATCTAATGAAGCAAACGGAACCAAATTTGGCATGCGTGGATTTTAAAGGCAATAAATGTTTCTACGATAGTTTGAGACCCCTCCTCTCTCTCTGTTAGGTTAAAGGACGGTGTTCCTATACAAATGAAACAAAAGCTTCTACATATTCTATCGAGAGCTAATGAAGAAAATGGAGTCAAATTTGGCAGGTAGCGGTTTTTGAAGGCAAGAAATGTTTCTAAGGTAAATCGAGACCCTTCCGCCCTCTGTAATAGGGGGGTTCTCATACAAATGAAACACAAATTTGTGCATAACTTGAGAACTAATCTAGCATATGGAACCCAATTTGGCATGTGGAGGTTTTTGGAGGAGAAAAATGTTTCATGGAAGTTTGAGACTCCTCCGCCATCTGGAAAGGGGCGGTAGGGGGGTTTCCATACAAATGAAACACAAATTTCTGAATAACTCGAGAACTTATCAGGTTAATGGAACCAAATTTGGCATGTGGAGGTTTTCGAAGGCAAGAAATATTTCTAAGTTGACTCGAGCCCCTCCCTTCTCTGAAAGGAGGGCTCATATTCAGATGAAACAGATTTTCCTACATTTAGTTGTAAGCGTAGCAGCGCACGCACCGGGTTCAGCTAGTAAACTAATATATATGGATTATGTTTTGGCGTAATAACTTTATTCAATTTCCTTTTCATCGCTGAAAGCCCACACCTTTCCCTTAAGACCCCTCCCTACATTATGTGCAATTGTGGAGTCAACCTTTTTGGTCACTTTCATCCATTCTTTCTTCAACCCAGCTCATTTTTAAACACCTTGGATGATTTTCGAACTTTGGTCTTCATTATGGCCCAAAATCTGGTGAATTTGGAGGGTTGGCGGCTTTGGTACAAAACCAACGTTATTGTCTCTGTACCAATCCAACGTCGATTGCGCGTAATGGTATGATGCCAGGTCCTGCTAAAATAATGTCTCGCTTCCGTGGGACCACAGGAAGGGCAACAGGCGCTTCTGGAAGCACTTGGTGTGGTAAATTTCGCTGTTGATGGTACCCGCTGTGATGTACGGTTTACTCGCATTGGCATATGGACTGCCAGAGCAAGTATTTTTAGGCGAATTTGTCCACTTTCTTCTTCCTTATGTCTTCCGGAACATCAAACCGTGATTTGGCAACGTCGAACTCCAGCCCCGGTATCTGCATTGCGTCTGCCTTGGTGTAGGCTTCGTCATCCATAACCACACACATCGGTTTCGTTAACCACGCTCGATACAGCTTCCTTGCGCGGGATTTGGCCGCCGTGTTTTGTTGATCACGCAGGTTCGATGCCTTACGGACCTTGAATGCAAAAAGCCCAGCTCGTTTCATGGTTTGCTGAACGAACCAGGTGGAACACTCTGCCTTCAGAGCCGCGTCGCGAATCGAAAGGTTCGGATTACACTTGAAATAATCCAACACCTTTCGGGCCTTCAAAGGGTCAGCTGTTTTCGATTTTCTTCCACTTCCAGCCCGCCGCTCGGTCGTCTGGGACTCCTTAAACGGTTTTACCACCCGAGACAGTTATATGGGTGATTCTCAGTTGTTGTCCGATCAATCTCATGGTCGCAGTCGGATTTTCCATAACGGCTCGGAAAATTCTCCGTCGATTTTCTTTTTGTTTCGATGACATCTCAATAACCACTGAACCGATTGTTTGCACATTTATGCAATTTACTCCAAACTAGTTATACCCAGATTTTCATCAATTTTTACCCATGAACAAAAATAAATACACACGTATAAAATTCGTGCAATTTTTCGAGTACAGGCCATATAACGATGGAAACAAACTATTATATTGTTCAGCACTGATTTAGATTTGTGTTTTACACAGTAAATTGAACCAATATTTTTTTTACTGTTAATATGAATAGTAAAATTATATTCAGCTTCGTATATATGCTAAGAGTACTATGTTTTCACAACAAAGTTGGCTTTGCTAATTTATTGTTTAAATGTTGTTTACTTCATAAAGTTTAAGCTACAACGTCGTAATTGAATTTATTATTTACTAGTTATTCTCATGTCAGAGAAATTTTACTCCGTTTCCTTTCAGAACCGTAAATTATTTTTATGTTTTCAAATCATAGAGTGGATAAAATAACTTGTATGTAATAAGTCGGTGTTCTTTGTTGATAATATCGAATTGAGCAGCAAAGTCGAACCTTTTTTTAGACGGTTTACTGGCGGGACTCTGAATAGAATAGAAACCATCTCCGCCAAGCCTTTGATGATACCGTTGTGTAAATCCTTTCGAATCATTTTGCCAGTCGTACACGGAACATGTCGTCTAAAAAGACGCTGTTGTAAATTACTCGGAAGGAGCACGTTTCAGAATTTTGAGTCCTTCCGTCTGTTTTTTTTTTTCAGTTGTTGTTTTGTTAGTCCCTGAATGATGTTCCTATTGTGCATAAAAAAACCTTATTTAAACATGTTTGTTGATTTCAGGTGCATCTCTTGAATTTTGAGTTTAGCATTATAATAAGAAAACAAAAATGAACGATTTCACCGATTTTTTGTTTCTTTATTCTTTTGAAACTTTTGCTCCTCGCCTTTGTGTTAATTGTTATTTTATATTGATTTGCCTCGACGTATGCAGATTTTTGGGATCTTCAGATAGTTCCAATTCCAATTCGGCCACATCGTCCATTGCCGATGCGTACTCTAAAACTGCATTTTTCTTCCCAACTGTGAAGCTAGAGTTATGCCAGCAAAATCGCCTAACCTCGATACAAGTATAGTATCTAGGGTTACCTATCCCATTTTCTGGCATTTCAGTGAGGTTTTATATAATGCTTAAACCCTGAAAAAACAAGCGAGGTTTGTTAAAGTTTTTTTAATCTGGAATAGAGGAAATCACCGAAAGATATCGAGGATCTAAGATTCAAAAGTTATCTGCTTGAAAATGAGAGCAACAAGAAGAAGTGAAAGATAAATTTTTAACTTCAAAATAGAATCAATACAATATTTATTCAAATTATTTTACAAGAGACACGTATCACCAAAACATTGATGTCATTTAGATCAGGAAATTACATTCGAAGGAATTTTACTATTACCCAAGAGTATCTAGTTTTAACCTAGACTATTTATAATCCCTCCTAGAAGTAATATTAAAATCGATAAAACAAACAAAGCTTACAAAAACCAAACTGCAAAATACACAGCCTGACTATGGTTTCACCAACCACTGTTATTATTTGAACACAACTGTAGATAAGACGTTTAATTGTGACCTTGCTAGGAAATATTTTACCCAATAGATTTGGCTTATCATTTCGCTTTTTATACAACTCGAAATCAAGTAATCAAAGACGCCCGCCAGGGATGTTATTTTTGTATGTTTTTGTTCTAAAATGTAATCAAATATCACTACCCAAAAGCAAATCTTTTTGATTGCGAAACTTTTGATTAAGCGAGAGATGAATTAGTAACGACAAGATAATATGAGCACAGTTTCACTCCTGCGTGTATTGAACAGTGTATCGTTATCACACTGCTCCTATTGAATTGTTACAATAATTGTGAATGATTCCAAACCGAATGGTTTATCTTTTACTCAATGAATTGCCCAACCTGTTATAAGCAAGCTTATCACCCGTTTTTGCGATTAAATTGTGTATCAGCCTTAAATTGGTTATATTACTAGCATCGAAACACCTTCAGCATAATTTGAAGCTATTCAATTCAATGATAAATAGTTTGCTTACCAATTCTGTTTTAGGAAACAAGTTTTGAGCCGTATAATCACAGACCTTTCCTGGACCGTTTTTCTTATTGTTGACGATCGTTTCCGTTATTGTTACGACATTGAGCCTTATAGTTGACAACTATAAATTAACAATATATGAATCCTAGAAAGTTTGAGCTGTTTAGTGGAATACCTGTAACTAGAAATGAGAAGAAAAATTAGTATTTTCCATTTAATTCCAACTACCTTTATTGCTTTTCATGACAGATACGCGTATTTCGTCTACAATGTGCAGACTTCTTCAGTGTCATGTACTAATAACTCGACTCACGACGAGTTAGTACACGGCACTGAAGAAGTCTGCTCATTGTAGACGAAATACGCGTGTCTGTCAAGATAATCAATCTTCCCGCAATCTTCCGGGTGCGGGGGCGAAGCACAAAAATAAAAATAAAAACGGGTAAATACTACTGACAATCACACATTTCGGGAGGGAATCGATTGTATACACTATTTTTTACACAAAGCATGCGGCGATTTAATGATTTCACTGTTAGTTTAAATTAAATTACGAAGTAATGTTTGAAATTTTTTTTTCATGAAAAAGACGGAGCAGAAACAAAACACGTCAGTTTCAAAACACGGCTTAATTCGATCTCGATCAGACGTAAGTTTCAGAAACACTTCGCCGAAAACTATTTCAATACTTCTGGGTTTCTGGTCTGCGACACCCATTCCATTGCACACTAGCGGACCGTTTTCTATGTAGAGTTGAGCCATTTGGTGGCGCTTCTTGTAGAGGCTTTCATGTTTAGTACGGCTTAGTGGATTCCTCCACCGTGCAATGCTGATGTTGATACGCAGTTCCTGAAAGCAGTTATTGCCGATGAAAACATAATCTCCAGTCGAAGCGCCCGCTGTTATGGTTGCTGATATGGTGGAGATGTGGCATCACAGAACTCGTCAAATCGAGTCAAAGTCTTGTAGCGTGAGGCGAACGTCGACAGGCTGTTTTGACATATTAGCAGCTGTCACACTTCCCCTTCCGCCATCAGTGGATGCCTCGACTAAATGATTATTAAGGGTGTCCACAGTTAAATTGCATCACTTTAAACTCGTCCTCAAAAACAAGTCTCTCAACCGATTGTCATAAAGTTATCAGGGAAGAAAATACAATGTATAGTCTTGGTATAAGTGTTTTTATTTCACTGTTTTTCTTAACTTAACATGCGATTTTGTACTTGGAACGACATTTTTTTCCGCTTTCAACCATGACTTCATCATTTCTAGTTCTGTAGTGACGACTTTAGAATGCTTACCAAGTTCGTGCTTCATTATAGCCTAAGATTTTTCAATCTGCCGCAACTCTGGAGAGTTTGAGGGATTAAGATCCTTCGGCACGAAATTGACACCATTCGTCTTGTACCACTCTAGAACATCCTTGGAATAGTGACAAGATGCTAGGTCTGGCTAAAAAATGGTAGGAACGTTGTGTGTCGTTTTTTCAGGCATTCATTCATGTATACTTGACCATTTACAGTTGAAGTTGTCACGAAAGGATGGCTCCGTTTACCACACGAACAAATACCCTGTCAAATCATGAATTTCTTGGGGAACTTTGACACTTGCTGTTTTCTGAGAGACTCTGGAACATCGAACGTGTCCTCGTAGTCACATACTGGTTGCCGGGAATTTGCGTGAAGTCCGCTTTTACGTGTGTTTCATCGTCCATGATGCAGCAGTGTTCTGTTTTTCATTGAGCTTTCTGAACTTTGAATGAACGGAGCCCGGCTCGTTTCTTGGCTCTCTGCACAAAACTTTTGGTCAAGTGCAGCTTTTTCGCGACATTCCGAACGGAACAGTTGACACGAGACACTGTAGACTGGTGAATTTTCAAAATCTTTCCGATGGCGACGTGTGAAAGAAGTGGGTTGTCGAGGTGCGTGTGCAAAATGTTCTCGCACACTTGCTGTTCCTTCGACTCCATTTTTGAAACAACGGCACATTTCACAATGAAACTTGCGCAGTGTAAACAATACACGGTAAGGTAATTTCACTCAAAATTTCGTTGAAATCAACCCAAAGGGCAAAATGTTGCAGCTTATTGAAAAAGCTGCAATTCAACTGTGGACACCCTTTAAGAACTGCTGTCAGAATTTGAATGACTGAAGTAAATGTGTATGTTTGCAATGATTTGAAATCTTTTGAAGAATTCAAATTGACCAGATTGACGGACCCCTTGGTTTATTAACACCAATCGGACTACACTACTGCTATATTTGTTCATTTGTATCAAGAGAGTCACGCAGCAAAATACTAAAACCTCAAATTAGCACCACTCCTAGCAGCACACTTCTTGCAAATCAGCTGAAATTACTTGATTGCAACTCATGTTAAGCCACAATCAAGTTATTGCAACAAATAATGTCAGTTTTGGGTTTCTTGGGATGGATTACTCCGACCTTTAGGTTATCAGATTTGCCACCCCCTATTTCAAAAATTGTTTTCTCATATTCTAAAGAATCAAGATGATTTTGATAGGTATAAGTTGCATCAAAGTGTACATTTAATATCGATCTTGCAGATGGTCGAAAAATCGTGTAACGGTTACTTGAAATTAACGAGAAATAAAAATGTGATGCGCGGAGGGTGGCAAAATCGGGATATTAATGTTCTACACTTAACAACCAAATCCATTCGTAAGGTGTCCTTCGGGAGTATTAAACTAGTGTAATACAGTTTTTAAAAAAAAATTCATCTGCTCTCAAATGAGTTGAAAATGAGGACAACCTTAACAGACAGACCAACGATCTTTGTGAACTTGAATTTTGAAATGACAGTATTCTCTTGACCAGAGCAACCGCTGAGCTTCGAAGACATTATTTGGTTTTGTTCATTCGTCCATTTCATGTTTATTATCGCCTGTGCTGCTGTCAATATCAACATTCAATTTCATCTAGGTGGGGATGAGTATCGAATAAATAAACAATAGGGTAGGGAACGGCTTAAGCACCCCAAGACCCTATTCCAAGCACGTGGTAAACGTTAACCTAAAACGCTCATTTATTGCAGTATGGTGCTCTATGTAGTGAAGCATAAATCAGCCTAGATTTTTTTTTAATTTTCGTGTCACACGTATCTGATAAGTCGTGACAATATTTGTCAGGACTATTGACACAACGTGTTATGCACACCTTATGAATTTTATATCATTAAACGAGCAAGAAAAATCGTTGTCGAGATTTCAATTGAAGAGGATTTAATATCCATATCGTTGATTATCGTTCGTTGAACAAACCTTTGCTGCATCCGGGTTGGTAGACCATACCATAACCAACTAAGTAACCTGTGCCATCATCAGTATCTACCAAAAACAGAAAATACTGGCCTAAAGGAACACATGTCACTTAAAATTAACATTTGGCGTTTAGTTCTTACATATTTTCTGTTTTTCCCGCTATATTTACTGGTTTCACTGTGCTTTTTGGCTTCCGATTCATTTTTACTTTGAACGCGGCACGACACAATCACAAAGTGATCCGATCGGAAGTTTCGAGCACTAGCACTCAATCGAATCGGAAAAACGAAAATGAATCACCAACAAAAGTCAATGAATGAATTAATAAATAGTACAAGCAAGCAGTAATGAACCAGGGATGCCAGATATACAGACATGTCTGTATTTATACAGACATTTGATCATGCATACAGACTTCATACAGATTTCAGACATTATACAGATATTGCGATAATGTTACAGATTCTTACAGACATTGATAGCAATCAATAAAATTTAAATGATTATGAAATGATTTTATTTTCAATATAAAGTTGGCATGTTTTGTTTGTTGACCTATTTTTATAGAAAAAAAAGTATTTCGGAAAACTGTTCATTTCCTCAGATAATTCAGGACCTAGTTTAGGGATTCAGGATAGCTTCGTCATGCCTTCTTTTGATAGCGGACTGATAACTTAAGAGTTATTCAGTTACGTAGAGAATATTGTTCGCTATTCGTTTTAAAGATGCCAACGCATTCACTTCAAATCAATGTATGCTACTGAAAAATCCTTTAGAAATTCAGGAAACATATCTGATAATAAAGATGTGAAAATAGAATGTAGCGGATCGTATATTATATTTAAAGAACTTTTATGATTTCTAATAACTTTAAAAATCTAGTAATTTAAAATAAAAACTACTGATTAATTTTTTTTTTGTTAAGAAAAAATGAATTTTTAAAAGCACGGAAGCATTTTTTTTTGAGAATCTGTAGAATTTCAACGAATACTTAACGACTATTATCTTGTGAATCATGATTTTTAATGACGTTATCTCTAATAAACATGTACCATTCATTACTTATAGTTGGGATGATACTTCGAATTTGTGGTTTGGCACTTCTTATGGTTGTTGTTTATGCGGGATGTACCTTGAGGCATCTATTTACAAGTTTGCCCTGCTCTTTTGGGAATTTTTTGACGAAACTATTTGATATGTTACTTAAATTAAATAAAAGGAAGGCAAAAAATCTTTAACTCAATAAAAATCAAACTTGGGAAAACTTCAAATAATTGTGTAAGATTTCAAAAAAAAAAATATATATATATTTACGAAGGTTTTGTAAATGGGCTAAAGTTAAGCATCGAATGGTCTTCTATTTTTAATAACATTTTAAAAGTCTTCGATAACATTCTGAGAATTAAAGCAAAAAGGGTTTCATTACTTAAGTATATTACATAATTTTAACGAACCTCAGTACTCTTTGAAATTTACGTATGCATTAAAAAAAATGGATACATTTCGAATGTCGATGCAAAAAAAAACTACTAAAGGTAATTCAATAGCACAAAGTTTCGTAACAGAAGGCGTTTATTGAACTTGCTATCAAAATGCTTATGTCAAGCGGCCGTACAGCAGTAGATTGAAACATTATCCATAGCCAATAAACAGATGAATTTTGGCAGCTCTTTCTTAGTCTAGGCTTCTCCGTTTTGGCAACAACATCATTGAAGTGGATTCTCAATATGAACTTCAAAAAAAACTTTTTCTATCGGGTGCAGCTTGGGCAAGGGAGGTATTAGCGGTCTTCACTACAACGTTTATCTTGATCCGGTTCATCTCTTCCAATGAATATTTGGCATAATTGGCTGAAGTCAAATTCCCTCAAAAGTACGCATTCTCAGAGGGCTGAAGAAAGCATTAGTTCTTGCCACTTCAAGAAAACCAAGCTGTCAAATCAGCACCACACGCAGCACCTTCACGAATGTTGTTCGCGGATGACAGCCGCTTCAGTCCCGTGTGCGCACAGGTTCTCCTTCGTATGATACTTCTTAATGAAGGAGGCAACTTACGGCAGTCATTTCGTACTTTATATCTACTTGCTCACCGCAAGCCACGATGGAAAGAGAAGTGACTTGAACATTCCCTTCTCATTGGTCATCAGCCACCAGTTAATTATCGAATGGTCTTATATTTTCAATAACATTAAAAAAATCTTCGATAACTTTCTGAGGCCTTCTTCGGAAACTGAGTATCGAAAATATATTTGACATCAAGCAAAAAGTAGGCCTCGTCCTCCATTATGAAGACGCCGTCGCAATTTCCTGAAAAAATGTATTTCTTCAGTAGCTTCAGCCGCTCCATTTGGGTTTTTGATAACGCTGCCATTTTTTCGGTACTAAACAGAGTTGCTACGATCGACGATACACAGGTGGATTCACAACCTGGTGGCAGGATAATCGCATGCAGAACCGCTAAAATCAGTTTATTTTTTTAATGCATACGTTAATTGCTAAAAAATTAAGGACCCTAAGAATATGTCCAATTGTGAAAAGGCCAAGATTCCTTAAACAATAGAGATTCCCCAGAAACTTTGTGACAGTTAAAAAACGGAAAAAGTTAATGAATAAGGGTCCCAAAACCAATGTATTTGAAAGTATGAGTTTCCATTCCTCACCTTGTTCTCCACAAAAATACCTTCTTACCCATATTATTTACGTAAGTTTTTGTCATATTCCTTAATACAGACAAATACAGACATTTTTCAATGGTCCTTACAGACATTTTCAAAAACTATCTGGCATCCCTGTAATGAACACTCATACATTAGACAATGTTTACCTTGGCCCATCAGTTTTTGGTTTGAGAGGTGAAGCAGAACTTCTCATAGTGTGCGTCTATTGAAACAAAGAAGAGCGTGCAACGAATGATTAATGATAGGATCAAAACCATCCTTGATTGTCATTTCCAAACATTTCATAAAAATTCTCAAATCATAAATGACACTCTGCTGTGCTTCAATCTAATGGTGGAAACTTTAACCAAATTTCGATTTGTATTTAAAAAACGACATCAGTGTTCTCATTTTCGTTTATGAAAATGGGGTGAAGAGTAACCCACTTTTTGACGAAACTAGGTAAAATTTCTAAATAAAGTACCCAGCGCCATGTAAAGCCATGTACTACATAGAAAGACGCATGAGGCAAGTTTCCAAATAGCATTAAATTCTCAACTTGCCTGTTCTTGCCGTTTCACGCAAGACATTGTCAAATTTGACAGTGAGATCTTTCCATTCTAGAATAAGAATAGAACCCATTCACCTGAAGCTTGGTAAATAGTATTTCCCTTAACAAATATAACTGGTCGTCAAGACCATTCTTCCATCTCTACAATGATCAATCAAACTCATACTGTTCGCAAATCACAAATTATCAGTACGCATGTTCAAACTCCTCTTCCCACACTGCATGCCAATGAATATTTGTAGCTAATTAATTTTTCTACAATCTTATCGCAATGTCACGGCGAGAGTTTCGAGTGTTGTTATCTTCATTGTATTCAATTCACCACAGCACTGTGTTCCATAATGCTACCTTCTATAACGTAATCTCCTCCAAAATACCAACATTGTTTATGTCATCCAGCGTGAAACAGTTTTTTAATGCCCTCTTCTTCCGAGAAGAATAGATTAGCAAAATACAAGCCCTGATAAGCGGTGTTCGAAGAAAAAGCAAGAGAAAACCAGTGCATATGGAATCCAAAGGGTACTAATTAGTAAAGTGCGAAATCGATTGTGAGTGAGCAGAAGATGAGGTTGCGAATAGCTGTCCAGCTGATGGAGGTACCAGTGCGATTCGATGAATGAGATGGAACTCCACCAAGTCCACCATCAGCGGAAACGTTGTTGGATGGTCTTTGGACGGGCCCTACTGACCCTGTCCGTTCTAGGGTTGATCACCGTGGGACTGTACCTAATTTCCCAACGGGTACACAGCGAACCCGCGTCGACGGAAGTCCCTGCGCGATTCAACGCCCGAGAACGACGTGATCTGCGGGAAGAAGTGTCAAGTGAAGAGGCTCAGACGGAGCTAGACGAAGAAAAGTATGAGCAGATTTTGTATAAAAATGAAGTCGACAGGCCTGTGCGAAGTTTGAAGCAAATGAGCCATGCAACAGTGCCGGTAGCTGGTGGCTCGACAAGTTTGAAGAGAGCAACTTACACAAGTGGTGCCAAGAATGCTCGTAGTGAAAAAGTGAGTTCTGATAACCAAATAACTGATAGTGATGATTTTTATGAGGTGTCCAGCAGTGATATGAAAATTATCTACGAAGGAGATATAGATTTGCACAATCAAACGTATAACGAGGAGAAGGTTCGCCAGAAGAAGGATGGGAACCCAACATTCGAGCATTACATTTACGTCACCCAGTACAAATGCTCGAAGAAGCCTCATTGGCACCGAAAAGGTACAAATCTACGTAAGTTTCGATTATTTTTGCTTTATTATTTATTATTTGTTTATTGTCGTTGAATGTAGTATGGATTTCATAAGACTTATCTAACCAATTTGACAACCATAAAGTCCGCTCGTGGTAAAGCGGTCTTGCGTGGAGTTTCGGTGCTCTCCCATTAAAAGAGTGGAATTTTATGAGCATTGAAAAACCGCGTGAGGCCATTTTACGACAGAAGCCTACGTTCTAGACAATCCTACCCTCCTTGCAAACATTCTGCACTACTTAAAATTCATTCCGCAGTTCTCCTCTACTAAATTCAATACTTGTGCCGCCTTTTGTGTGTGCGTATGTGTGTCGCGTTAGATGATGACAAACTTGGGCCACAAACTGTCTGCTAAATATTGAACATCCCTCCTTCTTCAACGCACTCCCCGATGATCGCACAATGGCCATCTTTATGACTTACATTAAGCCTTGCGCGCGGCCTCGGTGGTTCATGTTCATGTGTTCGAATATGTGTCTGTTTAGATCGGTATGTCGGCTTCTGGAATCATTAATCCACTTCACTTGGCTTGGCTCTTCGTCTTTATGTCGGTTGGTTCGTTGTGCCGACCCGATGCCGAATAGTTGGGTTGGTACGTGACTGAAGTTATTAAACTGGAAGCCAAGACTGACCACGGTTGACACTTTAACTAATGGCATCTAATGCGTTTTTTTGCTCTTTCTTGCTTTACTCTTTGGATGTTCAGTGAAGTACGAGATGTAGGTTTCGGTACTGTTGCTGTGTTTGTCATATGCGTGTGATTGTCAATTGTTTGGGGAATGTCGTGGGTAGGGGCGATTAATCTCGGGTAGCTTCGATTTTAAGTTTTTTCCAATTTGTCAACTTTCAAAAAATATAGCTTGAGAAATCAACTCTTTGCTTACCGGAATATTTGTCGTCACTTTTCATGGATTGTTGCATGAATTATATGAGATTATTTATTTTTAAAAATGACATGATGTACTGCATTTATTGGCATTATATTGAACAGAAAAAAAAGCAAGATAAATAGTTAGGAGGTGCTCTTTTTCCTAGGTCGGTCTTCAGCAGGAGTGGTAAACCTTAAAGTCAGTGCGCGTCTGCGTTAAAATTTTATATGGAAATTTTCATTGTTGACGGTAGACGCGGTAACGGTTCAATGACGTCTATATAAGGTCTGGTCCAGTAGCCACAACAATATTAGTGAAACGAGCAACATTCGCTTATGACACTCATACCACTGCACTCCTTGCGCACGCTACACAAAAGCTCGCAAAGTGCTACGTCATACTATTTATTTTGATTCGTTCACTCCGCGATTGTTTATTGTATGCGCTATAAAACTTAATTTTTTAACCGATTCCAGTCTACCGATGATGGAAAATTGGCTCTATATTGCTACTCGATTGTCAAGTCCAGCGTTTGAATTTTTGTTTGGCAAAAATTCAATTACCTCAGTTAAATTAACTATAAATGATCCATGTAATCGGGAGGAAATGCTTTTGATCAATCAATGGCATTTCTATCATGATTGCATTTGTATCATGATGATTATTTCCAGAATTCAGCATTTATAATAAACGTTTGGACCGATTTTTTTTTATCTGAACCTATGCCCTCCAATAGAAAGTTCAATAGTGTTACGTCATCATTCCTCGGCTCAGCAATGTTTACATTATTTTTGCTTCCAATACAAGCAAGCAGTGCGTTGCCCCAGACCTTATACAGACGTCATTGGTAACGATTAACAACCCTACACTCTAAGAAAAAAGTACCCCAGCTTAAGATTTTCAATGTTCTGTGCATTAAGTTAAAATTTGGCATAATATTTACCTCTGGGCGAGCTCCAGGACCAAGTTAAAATCGCTCCAGCTGTGAGAATGCTGTAAATATGTAAACAGCCAATTTTTGTTTCTCTTGTGTCTAGATGAATACCCGCAGAGAACCGCGACGAGCAAATAATGCGTCCGTAATAAACCAAACAAAAAATGACAATCGTCAACAGGGCGAATGCTGTGATTTTCAACCAAAATTAGGTTAAAACACTCAACCCTTCATTGTCTGAATAGAACGGGATGGTTGAGTAGCTTCAACTCAAAATTGAGTTTTTTGGACTTCAGATTAAAATATAAACAAATTAGGTTTGAAATACCAGGTTACAAAATTTAGAGGACCATTTTATAAAATTTTCAAGCATTGTTGGTAAGATAGATCTTCGCCATAGAGTTGCGCTAGTTTATGTGTTCATACACCCAAAATAAAAAAGCAAGATTGTAATGCAATTTCGCATGGTTTGGTTTCATTTCTCGTAATGGATCGCAGCTTGGAGAAAAAATGCAACATTGGTCGTGGGTAAAAAAGCAACACATCAATTCGCCTTGAAAAATTCAATGTGTGAGTTAGGTTGTGCAGTGTATTAGTGTTGAGTATAAGATTGGGGTCCGGAAATTTAGTGGCTCACAAAAACAAGCGAACACGATTCGCACAATCGAGGTTCTAACCGAGGCCGTCTGCATGACGGCTCTAGTTTGTATCCATGCAGCCATTTTCACTAGATGAAAGTAGTGGAACAGAAGCCCTACAGTTGCTTCGATTGTCGAGGCACTCGGCGATACTGCAATGAAGTAAATTTCTCTCACACACACTTGCATAGGTTCGTTTATTTCATAAAGAAGGGCAAACTCGAAGAGAGGGATATCGGAGTGCGATGACGAGTGAAAATAAAAATAGAACACTTGACAGCGGAATTCCAACAGTGGTCACGAGCGCAACGCATTCCGTGGTATTGTCTCACCCATATTGAAAAGTTGTTGACTGTTGAACAAAGATCCAACGGTTGCTTCGACTCTCGAGGCACTAAGCACACAGCGATGAATTTGTTTCGAGGAATCTGTGTGCTGCCAACCGCTTGCACACACTTGCATGGCTTCGTTCATACCATAAAACGCTTTGTGGATCATGATGGGCAAAATTGTCTATTCTGAATCATGCGGATTTCTCAAGATATGGTATCAAAAACTGCAATTGCATTTTTGCCACCTTTTCAACTTTTGGGTGTATACACCGCCAAAGATGGTCCGGAGCACGCGTCCTTCGAAAACTCCAAGTGCTTGCCGGTCCTCTTCAAGCATTGTTCACGCCTTATGTCCAATAACGCACCCGATATCTTCACGTATCACTGTACACCATCCATCGTAGTCTTAATCATTTTGGCCAGATTCCCGGACAAAACCGTTCTCGTCCATAATCTTCCATAGCTCTTCACGATCAATAGTATCGTATGCGGCCTTGAAGTCAATGAATAGGTGACTTGATATTCGCGACGCTTTTGGAGGTTCTGCCGGAACGTAAAGATTTGGTTGGTTGTCGATCGATTGTCACAAAATTGGCTTCATTACTCCTCACAAATCCGCTTGCTAGCGGCGATAGACGACGGAAGATAATATGGGACAGCACTTTGTAGGCTGCGTTGAGAATAGTGATCGCTCGATATTTTCCACATTCTAACTTGTTACCCTTTTTGTGTATTGGACATATAACTCCCTCTTTCCACTCCTCCGGTAGCTGTTCTGTATCCCAGATCCTAACTATCAGTCGATGCAGACAAGTCGTCAACTTATTCGGGCCAATTTTTATAAGTTTCGCTCCGATGCCATCCTTTCTAGCAGCCTTGTTATTCTTAAGCTGCTTGATGTCCTTAACTTCACTTATCATGGGAGTTGGCACGTCACCCTCATCCACTAAACCGATGAAGCCATTCCTCCTGCTGGCATTCAAGTGTTCATCGTAGTGGTGCTTCCACTTTTCAGTCACCTCACGTTCATCTGTCAAGATACCTCCATTTTTATCCCGACACATTTCGGCTCGCGGCACGAAGCCTCTACGGCATGCATTGAGCTTCGTGTAACACTTACGCGTAACTTGAGAACGATACAGATACTACATTTCTTCGCACTCTTACTCCTCCAAGTGACACTCCTAATCCCGGGAGAGATAAATTTGCTGTCTTGGCTTCTGTCTGTATTGCTCCACATTTTGACGAGCTACTTGCTGCAGCATGAACGCCCACGCTACATTCTTCTAATCTAGAACCGCTTGACCCTCATCGTCGAACCACGTTTCGTCGATTTCTTTCCACAAAATTTTCCGCTGCGTTCCAGCAGTCCTCAAGAGGTGCTTCGTTTAGCTCTTCCTCTTTCGGCAACACTGATTTAAGGCTTTGTGCGTAATAAGTTGCGACCTTGGGTAGCATCAGTCGCTCCAGATTATACCGTGGCGGACGCCGGTATCGAATGTTGTTCGCAACGGGAAGTCTTTGATGAACTTTAACCATTACCAGGTAGTGGTCTGAGTCGATGTTGGCGCCGATATAGGTCCTGACGGCGATAATATCCGAGAAATGTTTTCCATCAATCAAAGCGTGGTCGATTTGTGATTCGGTCTGTTGTGGTGATCTCCAGGTGTACCGATATTGGAGGCTATGCGTAGTACCAACTTCCAGGCCATGTTCTAGGAGGCGGCAAAATCGATGAGGCTGAGGTGGTTTTCGTTCGTAAGCTGGTGAGCGCTCAACTTTCCTATAATCGGTCTGAATTCCTTCTCCTGGCCGACCTGAGCATTGAGATCTCCGATGACGATTTTGACGTCGCAGTTTGGGCAGCTGTTATATTACCGCTCATGCTGCGCGATAAAAGCGTCCATTTCGTCATGGTCTCTTCCTAGGTGAGAGCTGTGCACGTTGATTATGTTGACATTGAAGAAACGACCATTGATTATCAATTTGCACATTCTGTTGTCGATTAGCCATCACGATAAAACCTGTACCCAGCTCGCGTGTGTTGCCGTAGCTCTGGTAGATGGTATAACCATCCCTATGCGATTCTTTCCAGCAAATCACCTGCAGCACTAAAATGTCAAACTTGTGGATCCTCAGTAAGTCGAAAAGAATGCGGGTATTTCCCGAGAAATTGAGTGACTTACAGTTCCATGTTCCGAGTTTACAATCGTTATTCCTTTCTCGTTGCCTGGGTCTATGTGGATTGTTCCTGTCCATATTTACATCGTGGGCTTCCATTACTATTATTTTTTACGGCTGGCTTGAAGGGCCTGCCCCAACCCCCTGTTTTGCAGGAAGATCATCGTGCACAGCTTTGTGTAGAATCCCACGCTGGCATAAGGACGATGATTGGCCGCCCCTAGCATGTATAACAGACGCCATTTGTCCCTCCCCTAACATGGAAAACAGACACTCATGTTGGTGAAGGCCTGGACTTTTACCCTTATAGCGGGGTGATTCGCATTGACAGGGCCGCTTTCGGATATTTTTGAGATTTTGAAACTTATTTAATTCGCATCTAACTTTCATATCTGGAGGCCGTTCATGACCCGCAACCTATAACCTGCTGGGTGGCTTGCAGCTCAGCTCCACCAGTCTCCACCTACTGAACGGATTGACCGGTTTTTGGATAGATAATGGCCAAACTAAAGTTGCAGGGTGAGAGTTTCGGCACTCCAGTACTCAACCCGAGCAAAGATTTATACCACATTGATAACAAGTTCAATAGCAGGTTATCAGTGCTTGATCACTAAATACCCAAGTAGCACACCGCGATCATAATTAGTTGCAGCAACTTGATTATGACTTACTAAGGCACATTTATGTTTTCTCAACTTAATGGCAACATGTGTGCTGCTAGGGTATGTTATCATTTATGCTGAATAAACAGCCAAAATAACAAAAGAGAAAACAAATTCATATCCGTTGGATATCAGATTATGTTTTCTCAGCTTCGCCTTCGTCAAAACCCAGTCGAGCCCAAGTTTCGAAAGGGCGAATCTCTGTTCAGTTTGGCAGATTCATCTCCTTTGGTACAAATACGACATTGTTCCTTTTGTACTACTCTAGTGCATATTTAGAGTAATGGCAGGAGGCAAGATCAGGCCGAAAGATTGTAGGTTTATTATGCTGTTTGATCAAGGTTAGCAATCTTCTTTGCAGAGACTCCTTCACGTAAATTTGGCCATTCAATGTATCTGTCGTAATGAATTGACGAGATATTTTTCCACATCCGCATGTGACTTGCCACATCCTAACCTTTTTGCTGATTTTTTTCGGTGTAAATGGCTTTCACTGATCCACGAACATCCTTTCCCTATAAGACTGTGGTCCCAGCAGAGTTTCGTTTCACAGATTCAGCCTGTTTGGCGCTTCGCTTTGGCTGCTTCTGCTTCCGTCGAGTCTGAAGGCCCATTCTCTCCTTGGCACGCATAACATTAGTCGCCGAAGTGCTTAGCTTATTCGCCACATCCCTGACTGATGCTGTAGCAAGAAGCTTGAAATAGCCCATTTCTTTTCTGTCGATTCTAGGGTCAGCGGGACCGGGTTTTCTACCCCGTCTCGGGGAATCTACGAAAGAGCACTGTTGTTGATACTGCGGTAATGTGATTTGAACTGCTTCGACTCACACATTTTTACTCAGCCTGTTTTCTGATTGGAATACCTTTGACGGTGCACCGTTTGTGCAGAATCGGTTTACTTTGATCGAAAGAAAAACCACGCATTTTCAAACTTTCGTGCGAAAAATGATAACAAATTTTCGTTACGATGTTATGATCTTCGAGCGGTTCGTATATTTCTGGTAGCTCAAAGGCTACCCATATAAGCCAATTCCATCGGATAGGTGAACTCTTCCTCTTCGAAATGACCGTGGTGGATTGATTAGTTTAGAGTTTTCAATCGCGATAAATTCCCGGAAAAAAGCCATTGTTTACGCTTGGCGGCTATGCCCTAACGAAAAATCTTTGTGGAATTGTCCATTCATTTATTTAGAGGGTAGAAAATACACAACCGCATGGACGCTTATGCGTTTCATGTTATATCATTCACAACCGAGTGTCGAATAGTGATGTCATTGCAGTCGATGTTTTTCTGTTGTGTTACAACAAAAGTGTACTCCACTTCGCAATTACATGCCCATTCGTATGCTTCCAAATATCTACACAGAAACAAAAGCGTTAACGAAAATGAAAACGGACCGTGAACTAGTTCACGTTTTCATGACTTTTACTCAAAAACGCGAACTAGTTACGTGATTCAGTTCACGGTGTATTTTTGCTGGTTCTTGAATTCATGACTGCAGTTCACGGATCCGGGTAATCATGTAATCCAAATAACAAGCTTATCACTTGTTATTTACAATGTATTTTTATTGCACAGACAAAAACTATGAATTTTAATAGAGGCGTTAAATCTTCCCACGTTCACATGTCAGCCAAAATAAGCGGAAACAACTAAATCTCTTTAACACTACAGACCAAATGCTAGCAAAAATATCCCTTGAACTTATGTGGGGTACTGGACGGGTTTTAAGCAGTTTATTCAGCACCTGAGACATTTGATGAAGCTGTATTTAATGTATAATTAGAACTGCCAGTATTTAAACATTAATCCCTCTGCTTACTTCTGGTCTATCGGCACATACCTTCAGCAACGAGCATTAGACTCAGAAAATGTCATAGCCATGGAATAAAGTTCCCAATTGCAGGGACTTTTTAAAAGCATGCGGATTGATTTCCGATCAAAAATGTTTTCTTCAGCTCCATAATCTCTACAAAAACATCAATATTATAGGAGTAATTACGTAGCTGTGTGCGGAGGCAAAATAAAATTGGCCAGTTCACGATTTGCTGCAAACGTCAACCCGCTCCATCGAAATGTTAGACATAGCGACTGTGATGACAAACGGGATGCTTCGTTTAAAAACAAACAAATGCAAGAGACAGCAGGCTTCACGATACAATAGAATTTTGCAAGATGACGTCACTAGTGAACGTGTGGTTCATCCTGATGAATGGTATTCAGTTTTGACAGGTATTCGTGGTTTGTTTGTTTTTGAATTCAAACAGATAAACAAACCACGGACTCCTGTCAAAAGAAATTCATCCGGTTCATTTTGCGAGGTTATGTTAGGTTGGTGTAAAACTCAATACCGGTGCGTTATATCCATGGTTAACAAAGAAGAGAGTAAACATGGGCTCTCTCATAAGAAACAGTGATGCCATAGCTGCCGCTCAACAGCGAAGCATTATTTATCGTTGGGTACTATTGGACGGCTCCGAAACATATTTTTGTGTTGCATATTATACTGCCAGATGATGGACAATATAATCATAAGCATAGATCAACCTCAAATGACTGGAAGAAACATGAAATAAAAAGTGATTTCAGATTATCTAACTATGTAATTAATTTAACTCAATGTTCAACATCACATTTTGGCAACAAACCTAGCTTTGAGAGAGAGATGATGAAGACATGCTCTTCCAGTACACGCGATCAAATTCAAAATACACAAAGGCAAAATTTGAGCGAACTTCTTCAGCAGGTAAGAAACTGATGGTTTCCGAGATTATGCATTTAAATCTTCAAAATGACAGTAATTAATTGGTAATCAATCATGATTTATGCATCGAATCATAAAGAGCTTATGTTCGTATCATTAAAAGTGAAATAATTTGGAAAATGTAGGAGTTTTAGACCTATTTCCTAACAACTGATTAAAATAGTGAATTGTGGTGTAAAAATTACGTCTTGCGTTAAATTCATTATTTTTACGAGTGTAGCGCACTCAACAGTTCAAAAACAAAGCACAATAACGGACTAGAAACATCGTTCAAAACTATTTGAAGACTCCAACAATCAGCTTGTTTCAAAATCCAGGAAGAAGCACATGCCTAGTTTATTTTCTTATTTTCAAAGTTGGAAAAACATTCCTGAACACGAAGCAACTTGGTAATAATGAATGAATGTCTTTTTCGGCTTGGCACTTTTAAAATCAAACATCATCAATAGCATGAATGAATTGCGTTGGTCGTACGATATTTTCCAGACAGGAACTGGTTTGGAGCACATGTCTTCCTCGGTAGTAGATTCCGCTGTGAACTTGTATTATTTATACTGGCTCCGGGCTGATGCAGTTGGAGAAATGTTTGCACAAAGTAAATATTGTAATTCATTAGAGAATAGATTGCGTTGTTTCAGGAATGTTACTGCTTCTGTCTCATAGGGTTCGCTGTTAGTGTGTATGTTATGAACTGTAGCCGGTATCTGCGATGTTGCTCTTGATCATGAGACGAGTGAATTTGCGAAGTGAAGTGTTGGTAACTTGCATATAATTAATTGCTGGAAGTGATGCCATTTGCTGTGAGAGACCAGCCATGTGGCTTTTGTCTGTGCTAATGGAAAACCTACAATTTACGCTACTCAAATACAGAGAGAGCGAAAAAAATGGAAAGTGTCAAACTCCATGTTGCGGGTTTCGTCAGACGGCCTGTGATCCGACCACGATCTGACCACGGAAAGTAAGAATATAAATAATTGAAATCAGATGAGCGTAGGAAGTGGATCGGCTTGTTTTTGGCCTGTTGTATCGTGTAAACGGCATGGATTCTTTTAATTTATCCCTGGTCATGACGGAAAGGAACGAACGACGTTCTGCCGGGTGAGGGGACGAAAATTGAAAATGTCATCGCCTGGACCGAGTTACGTCTGGTTGGTCTCCTCGGCAGACGTCGATGCCATTTGTGCAGCTTTGAGTTTAATTGAAAATAAATTTTCGCAGAATAAGTGCATCGGGTGACTCACGGGACGTTGTCGGTATGATTCTGAATTCAAACGAACAATCCGGTCATGGCTCTGGCAAGCTGGAAGATTTGAATTTGAGTCAGGAGTTGTCTCGAGGCTGAGGATGAATGCTGATCGGTAATGAATGCAAAGTATTATTTTGATCGTTTATCACCAGCATGATCAGGCTGCTCAAAACCATTGGTTAATCGGGACACGTTTTCAATAGAGTTTCGTGTTTAAACACTATCACTAGGTTTTTATGGGCTTTGTGGTATGAAATTAAAGCGATCCAAAGCGTGATTCGAATACATTAAATGCATAAACCATATAATGAATGAATTTTGAATTGATTTAGAATGGACTGCTGATGTTGTCAATTTACTGAAAGCATTATAGACATGCATGTTACGCATACAAATGATGGCATAATGCTCTCAAGAGACATAACTTAAAAGACTTAAAGTGGTAATTAACAAAAGAAGACAGTCATACCTTCGTGCTTAATAGTAGGACTGAAAGTTTAATAGTTGTTGCTTAAACTTGTTTATAAGAAGTCCGATTTTGAATCCAGGTAGGACATATTTTGAGAGTCGTGAAGCAATTGGAAAATTTAAAAAAACTTTTTAACCTCAAGCAATGTGGATATAATAGTGCCTCACAGGATGGTTTTTTATATTTCATTCAAATTTAATTTATTTATGTTATCTAAATACCAACTAATGATTTATCATACGCATACGATTAACGAATAGTATTAGAGCCTGTCCACGTAAAATTTCGGACACCAAAATAATAGCAGCATGACAAAATTACACATAATTCAACAAAAACGATTGTTTATTTCACAATAATAGAACCAGTTGATTAAGATGTTAATCCTTCTGTCCGTAAAATTCTCCAATTTTCTGTTGTACACCCACCATCAGGTTTCGTACAGTATCCTCAGTTACACCCGCTGTTACGATTCTCCATCTTCTCGTACCATCGGTACCATTTGATTTCCTCTTAGTTTCGAAGAGTTTCCGCTTAACTAGAGCCCAATACTTCTCTATTGGGCAAAGTTTTGAATAGTTTGGTGGATTATGTTTGACCTCTTGTGCATGTATTTGACCTCATGTACTTTTACCATTCTAGGACGGATTTCATAACAGAGCTGGAGAGTAGTGGCTTCTGATAAACTGTATCAACCGCTTTAAAAGTTTTATTCATATTATAATCGTATTCAAAAATTTCATTTCGTCAAAAATAACTGTGATTGAAAAAATTACCCATATCAAATAAAACGTCAGTATTCTTAGAATGAAATATCTGTCTCAGCTTGATTTATAAAAATTTACTACTAGATTCAACCTACAGTGCTCAAATGTTAAGTGCCAAATTAAATTATCTTGTAAAGTGCTTGAAAAGAGCTGAAAAACTAGGTGCGCTTCCCAAATACGTTGTACTTTCTAAAAAAATATTCAGAAAAAGTTTAATTCTTCGTTGCAGATCATTTTTTTGCTCACTCACTCTTATATAATACTTGTTTTATACCACATTGCTGCGGCATTTACATTGATATTTCATGAGCTAAAATGCTGTTTTGTTTTCATGAAAGCATCAATAAATAAATGATGTGTTGAAATGGCATTTATGAAAAAAAATTGAGGCTAAACTGGTTCTTTGTGACGCTAATTTGCTTTATGCAAGACCGTTTAGCTGTCAAACAGCTTATGTGGTAGCTACATCAAAAGGACTAAGAATGTTTAAACGAAAGAATAAAGCCTCAAAATAATTCTATCTGGATGAGAGACTGACCCATGTTGTAGTATTTTAAACGATCTTAATTAATGGATAGTTGGCACATTATTTCAGAATGGTCAATAAGTTTTGCTTATTATTTCACTTAATCTTTTTCACTTTTTTCAGTTTGTTGCTATGCGAATCCATCTTTGTTCAACCCTTATGTGTTCGACAAAAAAAAAACACCTGGCTATTATTAACAGATTTCAATTCTCTTAGTACCGTTAGATTTAAAAACTCATTCGCGTCAGACATGACATGACGAAAAAGTATTGAAGTTTAATGATATAAATATGCCAAAAGCTTACCAATAGGTTGTATTTTAATGTCTGAAAGTTTGAAAAGGATCGGTAGTAGTCTTCTATAGTGTTTTTCCGTGATGTTTTTTTATGTGGGACACCCATTATTTTCAACCACTCGAACATTGCATTGACATGGAATAATTTTTTGAAAATTGTTCTTTCAAAACACCAAAACATTAGTTGTTTACATATATTTAGCTAGGAAAGGCGGTAATACATTGCTTCACTTCTTTAAAATCGCTGTGAAAGGGTTGTAATAAAGGGTGTTCCGATCAAAATTTGGTCAAACAGTAATGTGTGTGCGTCGATCAAAGTTTTTATTAATAAGTCAAATTCTTTCTCTTTTTCAAAATCAGTTAATACAGAATACAGCAGAAATATTCAGCTTAGCTTCCTTTTTACCGAATGCGAATTGTCGGGTCTTTCGTTTAACACCTGCTATAAGATTTTGTTCAATCCCCTTATTCACTTTATTCGCTGCAGAACGCCAGATTGCCTTGAACTGTTTCTCGCTCACAACAGCTCTTTGAGTCTTCTTAAGGTTCCGTTTGACGATGGCCCAATATTTATTTATTTATTTATTTATTTATTTATTTATTCATTTATTTATTGATATAATTCTAACTGACTTAACATATTATTGGAATGGGAAAAAGCCAAGTGGCGTAAAAACCCCCTATTTCTAAATCGTACACTAAATAAATCAACATGAATAGAAGGAATACAAAGCAAGCAAAACTAAATTAATTCTAATACGCACACCAAACCTGTCAGTAAACTTAAAATAATCTGTCCTGATGGAATCAGTCGCCTAGTGTCTTCGCCATTAATGCCAGTACGTAGTAAATGAACCATTTCTGAACTAGCGGCTCTCCATCCAACTATGTTGAATCCGGTGACGGAAGGTCTCAGCGGAACAGTTGAAGTCAAATACAGCGTAGAGTTCATTTAAGCGCGATGACACAAATTGAATTGAATCGCACGGAGAATACATAACATAACAATTTAATGTATGTAAACCCATAAATGGTGGTAACCATTAATTATACTGGTGGGGACCAGTATCGCATCGCTTCACGATGTTTCTCTCCGAGGTCTCTACGTTGGAGACGACGAGAAAAACTTTAGTGATCGTCAGTCGGTGCGAATCAAAACAAACCCAAAAAAGGAGAGAGTTCCTCTCCCATGTGCGCATCAGTAAACAGAGTGCACACAATAGATCGCTAAGAATAAACTATACAAGCCACAGTGGTACATGAGCGTCTTTCCATGCGTCAATTTTTGCCTGTTGAAGTGGCGAACTTGTTCCGTCGCTACAACCTACCCCGCAGTGGGATGTTAGGCAAAGATTGACGTCCATGGTTCGAGTACCATTGGATACATGCCCTTTCGCTCAATTTTCAAAAACATCTGTTAATTTTCCTACCTGCCGCACTCTGACGGACCTTTCAACACTTTCTCTTCACATCTTTCATTCTAGCCAAAAAACATTGTTGTTCACTCTTGGTGCCTCATGGTGATGAGCGAACATCTCCTTCTAAATCATAATCGTTACTCCTCGCACGGAGAATACATAACATAACAATTTAATGTATTCCTTTATGTGTTCACAAACGACCAGAACATCTTTGGGTTGCGTCGAAGGTTATATTGGATACGTTTTGAATAATTTTTATAAAGGAGACGATTTTCCATTCGGTAATGGGTACTTGCTGTCGAGAAAATTCCCTTGGTGAACTGATTTCGACTTTTGCAGTACTTACGAAGAGCCTTCGATCTCACACGTTTCAGGTTCGTATTAGGCGGAGCTCTGGCATGTCTCTTGTCCTTGGGCACTAGTTGAACGTTGTTGGCAGCTTACCACTCCATGGCCTTTTTTCCGTAATGGCAAGATACCGAATTCGGCCAAAATAGAACGGAACAATTGTGTCGCTTTAAGAAAGGCAGTAGACGTTTTTGTAGGCACTCGCTCAGATAATTTTCCTGGTTAACGGTTCCGGTCGCAATGTGAACGTTGCTCTTTAAGTCACAGGTACAGATGGCCTGCCAAAACAGATATTTCTTCGCGAACTTTGACAGTTTAATGTGCTTGAAAATATCTGCCACCTTTCCCCGTCCGGTTACCGTATAAAATTCATGTCCAAGAGGCTGTTTAAAGTCTGTATTGACGTAAGTTTCATCGTCCTGTACTACGCAATCAAACTTCGTCAGCATCGTCGTGTACAACTTTCGCGATCGTGCTTTGGGCGACTTGTTTTGTTTATCGTCGCGATTTGGAATCACCACTTTCTTGTAAGTCGACAGTCCAGCTCGTTTTTTAGCTCTATCCACGGATGAAGGCGCCACTCCCAGCTTCTTTGCGACATCTCGGACGGGAGGTTGGGGTTCCGCTCGAAACAGCGGGCAACTCTTTTTGTCGTCGCTGTGGCCTCCGGCTTTTGATTACCCCTCCTATCCAGATTTCCTGGCTGTCGACAAACGTTCACCGAACACTTTAAATACGTTGATAACAGTTGATTTAGCCACATTCAACAATTTCGCCAACTTGGCGTGAGAATAGTTTGGATTTTGGCTTCTCTTCCTTCAACGACATTTTGATAA
The DNA here is from genome assembly GCA_034211315.2 of Aedes japonicus. Lineage (NCBI taxonomy): Eukaryota > Metazoa > Arthropoda > Insecta > Diptera > Culicidae > Aedes > Aedes japonicus. The sequence goes on along the minus strand of JASCZW010004210.1, from coordinate 124,423 downwards.
CTGAAGTGCTAATCTCAAATCAAAATAGAGGCATGATTTTACACGCACACATCTTCAAAACTGGGTGGTGTGCAAAATTTTTAAATGCACGATGAAAGGAAAATCGCAAAGTTTAAGTCGACCAAATTTTCATCGAAACACCCTTTATATACAGTAATAAAATAGTTTGTAGAATTCAGTTGGGAATAATTAAATCTTACGAAAAAAAATGTTTACTTCTAGCATTGGCTGTGAACGGTTGTGTCGATGCCTTATTGCGCGTATTGTTTCAGCTATGTATTGTTCCGCGGCGCGTGTTTACTAAAAATTATGCATCATAAATATGATCACATCACTTACCAAGGTGAATCCTGATCCATCGAGCGCTACGCAATCAACATAAAAAACCTTCTTCCAGTGACCTTTGTGGGGATGCAGAGGTAAACACAGTCCCTAAACAGTAAAGGTCACACTAGCATTCCTTCTATTAGTCACTGAAACGTAGGCAGTGAGAATAGCGTTTCTCCCAGTCCCATTCAGTTGATTCATTGTGCAATTTCACTGATTCTGATCAATCATGGAGTAGCAATCATTGATACGGGTAGTCATCGACACCAGGCCTGTTGTATGAAAGATTGCAAACAGTTTCGATATGTACGCTTACTTTGTTTTGCAATTGAACAAGAGTGGCGGGGTATTTTACGCGTCTTTTTTTTAATTAATCATTTATTTGTACAGGCTCAATCGAATTTACAGAGCCAAATTTCCATATTTTTATACATCATTTATCTTAAAACTAAAGTTAGGGGAATAGAACCGATTACTCGCGGCCGTCTCGATGTTAATAGGAATTACAAATTACGGATGAGAAAGAGGGTGGGAATTTAAAGTATGGTTTACATAACACATTATATTTAAATTCTAAATTATTGAAACACTTATAACAATACAATTTATGATTTTCTTTTGACTTGAACATTTTTTGAAAAAGAAAAAAACACACACACATACACATTTACGCGTCTGTTAAAATTCATTATTTTTTATATTTAAGCTATGCTAAAACAGCTATTTTTAGCAGACAACCACATGTTTCTATCAAGTGGTTTGGACTACAGCTGGCATCAAAGTTGTCGCACCAACATGAGTATTTCCCCTTTTCACCCGATATTGACCTTGCTGAAATATCGTTGCGAAAAAAAAGCCGAGGTGAATTCATTTTAGTAATGCACGTGATTTGTTACGCGTGAAATATCCCAAATAACTAATGTAACCCACGAAGAACTTTAAAAATATGGCATTCAGTATGTATTGGTTTATGAAAACAACGTATACAGTATTATAAAGTATTATTAATAGAATTCCCATCAGCTTTTTTTTTGCACCAATATTTCAGTAAGGTCAATATCGGGTGAAAAAGGGTTGACCAATGTCTACGCTCCATACAAAAATTCAAAAAATTGTATGGTGAAAAGTCTTCGAGGGGGGAGGGGGTCTGAGATTTTTATGAACAGGCCCTTACAGTCTTAACATATTGCCAAATATTGTTGCCTAATTTTAAAATAAATGAAAAAAAAACCTACACCTTGTTGTGTGGAAATTTTTGATAGCTAGAGGATACTGAATTTCACCATAACAGTGCTATTATGTAAATTTCTTAGCGAACGATTGAAACTCTACCTAAAATTTAGTTTTCCGGCTTTAGATGTACCAAACGCTCAATTTCGTGAAAGTGTTGAAGCAGTAATTCGCTGAAGTCAGTCGGAAAGTTTTAGTTCGTTGGAGTAATTTCCACTCCAATCGATCATCGTTAAGATCATCAACTCGTGTTATTTTACGGTCGATAAAAATGCTTGGCATATCTAACACTCTCGGATACACGCGCGCCGCATCTTGGATTAATCGTATTGAAATGTATTCCTCCCAACAAACTGCCTAATAGCAATTTGACCGCACCTAATAGGACTTGTGCCTAGGACCTCTACCCTTCTCCGATGGTGCTGGAGGCGATTGAATCATCTATCTAACACAGTCAGTCAATCACCCCAAAGCGATTGGCTCGGTCGATTAAGATGTATCCCATCAAGATAGCGCCTCTATCCAGGACAGGGCAAGCGCGATAGAAAGAATCAAGAATTAGGCCCCAACCCGTCGAAATGAAAACAAATCAATAGGGAGATTCACGCGCGCGCGCATTCACTCATCTCCATCCTCTCATCAGCAACGTCATTGGCTCGCTGCAGCCATCATCACCGGGGTAATCTTTATCGCTCTTCGTTGACCCTTTCTATGAGAGCGCGCAATGGTACCTACCTACCATTTGTGGATGGTCTGCACTTTAACGTATTCCACCGAACATCACATTCGAAACCGAACGGATTCAGTGGAAAATCCGCCCATACTCGTGCTGTGTATGTAGGTCTCCACAATCTCTTTGCATTTGTTCCCAAGCCGGCCTGTCGACTGTCGGTTGTGGTTAATTAGCAGAGCATAGTGGTAGCGTACATATGCCAATAACAGAAAAAATATGCCTTTTCAGGGTTTAATATTTTTCTCCAGATCTCCAGAAGGAAAAACAAACATTTCTGTGAGCGTGATTGGTGGGCATATGATGGTGTTTGATGTTTTAGAAATGACATTTGAAAGCACGTGGTTTTTCACGTTACTACTATTTCCATCGCGGAGAAACAATCACCTATTGTTTAGTTGTTTAGTTCTACTCTCTGCAATTCCAGTATATAAGGAAACGATATTTACTAGATCCAAATAAAAAATAAGGAAAATTAAATTCATTCAATTTCAAACAATAATTCAAATACGATGGTTCCGAGATGGTTCCTGAATGCAAACTAACTTATGACGCTAATTTTATGTCTGAAAAATGAATCTATGAAAGTTTGCTTATATTGCCTTTGTCCTTTAATTTTATAAAATGTATGAGCATTTTTAGTAAAATTTTGATGTACTTAGTCATATCAATGTCGTTTCAAACCCCTTAAAGCAAACATCGAAGTGGAACAAACCGGAATATCCCCAAGAAATGTTAAATATGTTGAAATTGAGCATACTTTTTTTATTAAATTTTCACTCTAAAAACAGAAATTAATAATAAAAAATAGATGTTGCTACAATTAGTGATTTGATTTATTTCCTTATTAGAGAGACTTTCAGCCTCTGGCTGGTTCGTCTCCTCAGCTACAATTATAATCCTCAAACGTATAATTTGATTTTTCACGAATAAGCCAACAACTGATCGATGAAGATTTACTTATATGTTTGTTTACTCCATGCTGAAGTTCAAAACAAATGAAATTATCTGTTTAAAGTAAAATAATAATAACTGTTGATAACATAAAATATATGTTTCCGTTGGCTCTGCTAGTGGAAGTCAGGGATCAATATCACAAAACAAATTCTGACCGCTCCATAGAGGTAATGAAACCATTGTGCAGGGTGAAGCAACACGGGTTGTGCCGTTTGCGGCTAAACAAAATCTCTAATTGCGATTAGTCCTGTGCACCGAACGAAATTTGGTCGACGGCGGCGTGCTACGTTAATTATCTTCGGCGGCGAAAGTGTGGCAGCGTTTTTTTTTGTTTTTTTTTCTCAAGTAAACTGTTTTGAAACATTGAAAATGCTGGTAGGGTAGGTAACAGCTTAATCAGTTGTTAGGAAATAGGTTTAAAACTCCTACATTTTTCAAATTGTTTCACTTTTAATGATACGAACATAAGCTCTACCTATCGGGCTAATGATTCGATGCATACATCATGTTTGATTACCAATTTATTACTGTCATTTTGATGAAAATACATCATCTAGAAAACCATCAATTTCCTACTTGCTGAAGAAGTTCCTTCTAATTTTCCCTTTGTGAAATTTGCATTAGTTCACGTGCACTGGAGGGAATGTCTTCATCAGCTCTTTCTCACATCTAGGCTTGTTGCCAGAATGTGATGTTGAACAATGAGATAAATTTATTTCGAGTTAAGATGATCTAAAATCACTATTTATTTCTAGTTTCTTCCAGTCATTTGAGGTTGATCTATGCTTATGATTATATTTTCCATCATCTGGCACTATCACATGCAATGAAAAAATATGATTCCGGGCTGTCCAATAGTACTCAAGGATAAATCATGCTTCGCTGTTGAGCGGCAGCTATGGCATCCCTGTTGCTTTTGAGAGAGTCCATGTTTCCTCTCTTCTTTGTTAACCATGGATACAGCGCACCGGATCGAAGTAACCCGCGCTGAAAATCGAACGTGTTATTTTTTTTTCTGCTGCGGTTTTTTTTCTCTCTTGAGAAGGCATATTTTTATATTGATTTTAAATTCATCAACAGTCTGTGCAACAGTGAATACTGTAAGTTAAATTCGATTGGTTTTACGACTAAATCTCTCCACGACGCTTGCGATTGATCTGAGGAAAGTTTCGCGGAGTCATTAGTGAGTGAACGTTTGCTGCGGAAGATAGCAGTTGCTAGCGCACGGATACCGTTTCAAAGTGAAAAAGTATTCAGAAATGTTGGAGGCCACCAGTAACGCTGAATAACTTCCATCGTTAATCGGAAGTGCATGCGCTGCTACCCAAGTTCCTGTGGCCGATTGGACTTCGGGTTTACATACTGAATACATACTGAATGCCATATTTTTAAAGTTCTTCATGGGTTACATTAGTTATTTGGGATATTTCACGGATAAGAAATCATGTGCATTACTAAAGTGAATTCACCTCGGCTTTTTTTTCGCACCGATATTTCAGCAATCGGGTGAAAAAGGGAAATACTCATGTTAGTGCGACAACTTTGATGCCAGCTGTAGTCTAAACCACTTGATAGAAAATAGCTGTTTTAGCTTAGCTTACACCCCTCTCGTTCAATTGCAAAACAAAGTAAGCATTCACATTGAAATTGTTTGCAATCTTTCATACAACAGACCTGGTGTCGATATTTGGATCAAATTTACATGAAACATCCCATGAATTGATGCCAAATCTGGCATTTCTTTTATGAGCACTACACACAACCAAAATGTCATGTAAATTTCTGTCTGCTGAGACCGACACATGCCAGCGTCATTTAGCACATAAGAATGAGTTGAAAGAGATGAGAAAATAATTTCAATCGAACACATCTTTCGTCAAATTGCGTATGTGTCCGTTTCAGGAGACATAATTTCACACGAAATCTTTCTTTACGTTTTCCGACTTTTTACAAGCATGAATTACGTCTCGTCTAAAATTCATAATTTCTAAGTGTGTAGATAACGCAGAAAATGCAATGTTTCTCTCAAACTGTGCAGCTAAGCTTGACTGACTACCCGTATCAATGATTGCTATTCCGTGATTGATCAGAATCAGTGAAATTGCACAATGAATCAACTGAATGGGGCTGGGAGAAACGCTATTCTCACTGCATACGTTTCAGTGACTAATGAAAGGAATGCTAGTGTGACCTTTACTGTTTAGGGACTGTGTTTACCTCTGCATCCCCACAAAGGTCACTTGAAGATGGTTTTTTTATGTTGATTGGGTAGGGCTCGATGGATTCACCTTGGGAAGTGATGTGATCATATTTATGATTAATAATTTTTAGTAAACACGCGCCGCGGAACAATACATAGCTGAAACAACACGCGCAATAAGGCATCGAGACAACCGTTCACAGCCAATGCTAGAAGCAAACTTTTTTTTCGTAAGCTTTAATTATTTACAAATGAATTCTACAAACTATTTTATTACTTTTATTTTATAAAAAGGGTATTTCGATCAAAATTTGGTCGACTTAAACTTAACGCATTTCCTTTCATCGTGCATTAAAAAATTTTGCATACCCCTCATTTTGAAGATGTGTGCATGTAACATCATGCCTATATTTTGATTTTGAGATTAGCACTTCAGTTATCAAAATGTCGTTGAAGGAAGAGAAGCAATGCATCGAAATTTTGCTTGGCGAAAATCCAAACTACTCTCATGCCTAGTTGGCGAAATTGTTGAATGTGACTAAATCAACTGTTACCAACGTATTAAAAGTATTCGGTGAACGTTTGTCGACAGCCAGGAAAGCTAGATCGGGGTAATCGAAAACCGGAGGCCACAGCGAGTTGCCCGCTGTTTCTAGCGGATCCCCAACCTCTCTGTCCGATATGTCGCAAATAAGCTGAGCTAAGCCTTCAACCGTGGATAGAACGAGCTGGACTGTCGACTTACAAGAAAGTGGTGACTCCAAATTGCGACGATAAACAAAATAAGTCGCCCAAAGCACGATCGCGAAAGTTTTACACGACGATGCTGACGAAGTTTGATTGCGTAGTACAGGACGATGAAACTAACGTCAAGGCAGACTTTAAACAGCCTCTTGGACAGGAATTTTATACGGCAACCGGACGGGGAAAGGTGGCTGATATTTTTAAGCACATTAAACTGTCAAAGTTCGCGAACTTGAACAGGCAGTTAGGCAGTTAGTTCAACAGTGCCTATTGAAGTGGCGGACTTGTTCCCTGCTTCAACCTACTCCGCAGTGGGATGTTAGGCAAAAATTGACGTCCTTGGTTCGAGTACCACTGGACACATGTCCTTTTCGCTCAATTTCCAATAAAAAAAACATCTGTTCATTTTTCTACTTGCCGCACACTGACGGAACTTTCAACACTTTCTCTTCATATCTATCATTCTAGCAAAAAACATTAATGTGCACTCTTGGTGCCTCATGGTGATGAGTGAACTGCTCCTTCTATATCATAATTACAGTTACTTAATTAGGCTGCATGAAGACACTACGAACTTTTGAGTTTACTCTAGCTATCATGGTCTGTGCAGACTTCTTTTCAATCGATTTAACTGCTCTTGTCCATGATTTTCAAATGTTTTCTCTAGTTGAAGCTTGTTGTTTAGATAGAGAGAGTTCTCTCTTTTCACGAGGCGCCAAGACCGCTCGATAGGTCGCAACTCCGGTCAGTTAGGTGGATTCACCTATTTCGGTACAACATGGACACCATTCGCTTTATACCATTTCAAAACATCTTTGACGTAGTGACAAGATGTCAAATCAGGCCAGAATAGCGAGGGAGCGTCATGACTGCGTAGGAATGGTAGCAATCGCTTCTTTAGGAATTCTTCACGGTATATTTCCTTGTTTACCGTTCCGGTAGTGATGAAGCTTTGGCTTGCTCGACCACAGCTGCATATTCTCTGCCAAACCAAATAGTTTTTGATAAACTTGGCCATTCTGAAATGTTCCTCTTAGCCGTTCCGTTGCATGGCAGTATAATAAGACAATCCGGGAAGCTGCTTAAAGTCTTTCAGTACATAAGTTTCACCTTCCATTATCACTCAGGAAAACTTCGTCAAATATTCGCGATACAACTAGCGAGCCCGGGTTTTAGCCGTCACATTCTGTTTATCATTACGGTTCGGTACAGTTTTCACCTTGAACGACTTCATACCTTGCCGGTGCTTGGAAGTAAGTATGAAAGCTGAGGACGTTGTTAGGTTTCTGGAAACTGTAAGTACCGAAAGATCAGGTGTCTTCTGCAATATTTGCTTCATTTTCGTGTCCTTCTGGTGGTTCCTGAGATTCGTTTTTGTTCCGCTCCCATCTTTCCTGGCTGTTGTCATACACGTATCGAAAAATTTAAGAACGTTATGGACAGTGCTTGCAGATCTGTCAGATTCGGATTTTAATTGCGACCAGATTTTGTCACGAGCAAACCTTACACAAAGAAAATTACACAGCTTGTTCAAAGTTGCAGCAAACTGACAGTTGCCTTTTGATAAGAACAGCGTTGTTTTTTTTTCTGTTAGGGGATCCGCTGAAGCATTCTCGACGGCAGCCATTACCTCAACATTTAGAATTGATATATCTCAGAATATGTACTAGATACTGAATATTTAATCACATCAGTTTGTATGCTTACTTGCTGTGAGCAATCTGATGGAGTTCGATTCGATGTTCAAGTTTGCGAGAGAGAGAGAGAGAAAAAGAGAGAGAGAGAGAGAGAGAGAGAGAAAGAGAAAGAGAAAGAGAAAGAGAGAGAGAGAGAGAGAGAGAGAGAGGCAAATAATTGAAAAAAAAATACGTGGAGCAGCACTTCACCTTAAGGTGGTGAATTAAAAAAAGTCTCGAACTTACTGACACGCTCTCGTATCAGTCATATTGGAAAAAGTAGGCATTGAGAAAACAGCACTGATGATATGATGTGATAAAAACCCACCATCAGATCAAGGATTACCTATGGCTGCAGGATTATTCTCAGCAGGTTGTTCTGAGAGAATAGCCTACGCGTTATGGCTTGTTGTAGCAGGGTCAGTCGATCGCAGTGAGGACCTTCGGCAGACTACGACCAGAAGGCCGCGTGTCTTCGCATGACAAGGGACTGGTGAGAACACGAACCCTTGTCCAGTTAACAAATCCTTCGACTGCCATTGGCTGACTGCCAAAGTCAGGGCTCATCGGAGAAGCTGATAAGAAAAATTTCGTTAGAACCAAAATCTAGTCTCACCGCGCGATACTCAAGCTTCTGTTTCCAGTGCAGAATCAGAAAATTCGAACCACTCGTCAGAAAGGTCAGTTTTAGCACCGCGATTGGGATCTCACCGCAGATACACACACAAACGTAGACCTGGTTCAGAATGGAGTTTGAAATACGACGGGAAAAAAAACGGACAAAACTTAACGCGGTTCATTAAGCAGGTTCATTTGTACGCGAAATCCGAAGAAGTCTCCGAAAGAGAGTTGTTCCGTTCCGCTATATATTTGTTCAAATACCAGGCTAAGGTTTGGTTTATGGCAAGCATTGAAAATGAGGCCTTTATCACGTGGAAAGAACTTGTATCCGAACTGAAGCGCGAATTTCTAAGCCCGGATCATGACCACGTAAACGAAACTCGCGCAATCTCTCGTAGACAGGGTCCAAAAGAACGTTTTTCAGATTTTCTTACAGAAATGCAAAGAATCTTCAAAGAAGAAGTTCGAAATTGCTTTCCGGAATCTTCGAGCCTACTTTAAGGCATACGTGATCGCATCTTACGATAATCTCGCGGATCTTCAGAAATTCGGTCGTTAGTTGGATGCTACTTTCTGGTTCAAATTCAATCCGAGTCCACAAGAACCAAGTCCCTCGCGAAGCCGTGCGCAAGTAAATGAAGTGAGCTTCAGTCAAAAACCCAGGCAAAACCATCCCGCGGACGACCCGAATACGAAATTCAAATCACGTCAGTATTATCGATCAATTCCCGCGCGCTCAGAAGAAGGACCCACAAAAACTAATACCGAAGAATCCAAACAAACTAACAAAGCCAAAAGCCCAATTTGGTGACCATTCGGAAGGATTGAAGGTACTACTGGATAAGTACCTAGTACCCAATGACGGCATTTGCTTCAATTGTAGACTAGCTGGTCATCATGCTAAGGATTGACAATTGCCCTTTCTGTGCAAAAAATGGGCAGTAGACGGCCGAAAGGGGTGGGTCCATCAGCAAAATTCTCTAATTCCCCATTCAGAAAATAATCCGGCCAATACTCTTCCTCTTTTGGTTTTCAACCGGCAAAAAAAAGGAATATGATTGTGTACCACAGAAGCTCGAAGTTATTTTTGTTTATTCATCTCCAGAATGATGCTCGTCCCTTTGTGTTGGCATTGAGAAAACAGCACTTGATACAAACGAAATAGAACATCAAATAGAATCAGATATCCGTCTTACATTCGATGTTATAAATTTGTGATTTACACATTTTCTAACAAAATTACAGTATGTAGGACCGATTATGACGCGGTGAGCCTTTTTCCTCTTTCGTGTCTTTTAGAAACTCAAAATATCACGATGACATAAGTTTTGTCACTTTTTTAAAAGCTTATCAGAATCCGATCTCAAATCGACAAAAAAAAACGAATCAGTCCAAAGTACATTCAACGCATACAAATCCAGCTAAATTAACGAAATGCTAGGTATACGAAACTAGTTCCTCCACCACAACTTTGGATCAAAATGAAAGGAGAAAACCAAAAAAAATACCACATCGTCTCAAACACGCATTAGGTTGAAGTAAATTAGAATATCAAAGTTGATAATTATCTCATCTTCCAAACGAACTGCAAGGGCTGTGTTGATGAAGACATGCTCCCATACGTCCAAAACCAATTATATTTATCATAAGTTTATCTCGAACGCCAACCAGACGCAATCATACCTAATCCATCTCGTCAAACTTCCATCAAGCAAAAGTGCACCGAGCTAATAGGAAGACTCCTCCCTGTCAACATTGCATCAAACAAATAAAAACAACCACCGTCTACTCGAACCGAGCCGTAATCTCGTCTGGGACAATATCTGTCTGCCTGCCTTTGGACCGATCTACTCCACGCCGCTTTGGCTATGAGAACATTCTGAATGTGCGCTCTCTTAAGTAATTATATTATGCGCAAAGTATAAACAACGGTCGCAACAAATTTCAGCCCACATCAAACAACATCAGGCAAAAAGAAAAACAAATCTCGTCGTCTTCATCAGACCCACATTAGACGACCGTGTGCGAGAGACCGCGGCGGGACGTTGCCCCATGCGACTTCTCCGTTCCCACCGGAGACCATATTACATACGTCTATTTGGTACTGTTGGTCTCACATCACGGCAAATCCGAGGAGATTTATGTTGTCTCGCTACGCTGATGGGTCGTATTCTTCTGCTGAGTCTCAGATGCAAATGTATCCGATATGTACACATTTCATGTATGCACCCCAGCAAAAACGGGTTATTAATTTATCAGCCTGGGATAATCGGGTCCGATGTGCGAATGCCCACCGCAGGAGGGATTTCACTTCCCAAGTCTCGATCTCGGCCAGAAGATACTGAATGAATTCGATACGCTTTTTCCGCTAAACTTGGTGCGATGTTATGGGGATTTTCTTCAAGACTGTGATTTCTGAATTATCGGACGGATCCACGAAGCGAGCCTTCGCCTCTCAATGGACTGGAAGAGTTCATCGGTGCACGAGAGTCAAATGTCATCGTCGGTGAATGGGTGGGGAGCTCGTTTTTGGAGCTGAGCTGAGTGGGAGTTTAATCGGCAATGGTTTGGCATCAAATCAGGTTTCGAATTATTTTGTTGGAAAGGTAGACGGAGAATGGGGGTGGTTGCCCGTGCGAACGAGTCAGTTGGTTCAAAAAAAAAAAAACAATAAACTGATTGAGGTTCATTCAGATGTGTCGTTGACGACGAGCATGCGAAAGGATATAAAGTAGCGGGAGTGATGAAAGAACTGGTATTTATTAACTTATAACGTGACAACTATTCAACACCTAATCGTAAATTAGCTACCTATACTAGCATTTGTATTATGGTAATGGAATTAAAATCCAAAATATTACTTGCTTTTGAGCTTTGTGTGGGTCAATGTTGGCGGTTTTATTATTCATTATGTGTTCTTTCTTTACTCCTATATTATTTGATTGCTTTTAATTCTAGTCTTGTGCACATCCCGTTATGAAGAAAATTTGAAAACAAATCTAGACATAGCATCTCAAACAAAAGAAAAACCAGGAGGATTTTACTACAGCACATTTTCAAACGTACATAAAGCATGTTGACTGGACATCGACATAACCTGTAGAATTTCCCATACAATCAGGATTGGTCGCTCTTCTCGGTTGAGTGGGTCAACCTTCAAGATTTTGATCAACTTAGTCTAATCATCTTGCACGCTACACATGTCTGCGTCTTATACCGGCAGGAAGAAAACATCATTTTTGTGAAATTGTTGTCCGTCATGCTAACAACATGTCCCGCTCATTGTACTAGTCCAGCAGAAGCGACGAACTTACAGGATAGAGAGAGCTGCTATCGAACTTGTGATTCATTGTTCTCATCCATACCTAAGCACACGTAGTTCGGATACTCCTAGTGTTGGCAAGTCCTCCTCTAGTATTGACTACGTCCCATGTCCAGTCTTTTTTCCTGTATTGCGATCGCTTGAAAATCTTACTTTTAATCCAAGACCCGGAGGGCCATGTGTCAAATACCATTCGACCAAGGTCGACGAGTATGTGTGTGATTTTTTAACTCTTCTAGCATGTGAGGCTTCACGGTGGATCTACCCTGCATCGAAGGAGAGTTCCCGACGGTGGAACATCCCTCGAGGCCGATTATCCCCTGTATTATTGTACCGCTCGCTTGATCTTCACGCCATTTTCGTTGCAGAGCCGACATAGTGTTCGTTATGGCTTCGTTTGTCGCGTTCCACGGATTTTCATCGCGACACATCCTGTGGACGACGTTGTCTGGACTGGTGTCTGCTCCGGTGGAGACAACAATCGTGAGCTTCGTTTTAGCCAAAAAAAAACACCATCTGCACATTCCAGACAAAGGGGGGATACCGCTAGCCCGAGTATGTACAGATACTTTCTATAGCAGCCATATCCCGGCAGGAACTTCATCAACTGAAATTTAACCTCGCCATGTTTACTGTTCACCCAGGATGTATCAGCCTGTGTTCCTGCCGTGTCCACCGTGTTTTATTCCTGTTGCCACTTTTCGCCATCAACAACTCGCTTGATCTCCCGAACTCCTCTGATTTTCTCCCGTTAGTAGCACTCGTTGTCCTTCACTAGGGAAATGCCGATAGGGATTTTTTTCGGAAATAACGAATACTGCTTCTGACGAAATGATCATGTAAACCAGAAGACGCTTGTTGCTGCTGCGTGGTCCACTGTTATTCGTCATGGTTCTAGTTACCGCGTTGATAACCTTCACCGTCTTTTCACAGGCATAGAATCTTAGCCGATCGTCGATCATCAATCCCAGGAACTTTAGAAAGCGCTTCGAGGCTATAGCATGTTCTTCACCGGTGATTACAGCCCATTCCACCGCTTAAAGGTGTTGACCAAGAGCAGTTCCGTTTTGTGGTGTACTATATGCAGCTTTGTTCCATGCATCGAATCATTAATCGTGTCAATCGCTTCGATCACCACCCTTTCTATATCAGAAACAATCTGGATGGAAGCCAACGATCACGACTCCGATGCGTCAACTCGTCGTTGTACATGCTGCAACCTTCTGGAATCCCTCCGTGATCCTAAATAAACTCTGCCAACCTATGTATGTATCCTGAACTAGAAACTGGTTCTGGAAGTAGATCCTCTGAATCCTGAACAGATAATCAGGAACCCTCATTCAAAGCCCTACATTTGGCAATGGTTTCCCAGTTAGCACTATTAAAGGCATTCTAGACGTCTATCGTTATTACACCACCAGCATCTTGGAATAGGTGCTTTAAACAAATAGACTTGCTTCTAGGGATAAGGTGCGACTCAAATCTCTTTGAGTGCAGCACGCAGTGCTACGAGACAGCACTTTGAATTTCATAGAAACGTGAGAGTCCTGTCTGTACTCCCGTGCACCCTTGTTTTGCTGTGCGGTCAAAGCCGCACATCTAATTTCGAATTTGCTCTCGTCTCTTTTGGTAATAAAGATTCTGTGCAAATAAAAGTGTGAAGAACAGACACGGTGGAACCCAAGATTGGACCTGCACACATTTGTGTTTACTTCACATGTTTTCAGAATACTTTGGGCAATGAACTACAGAGTCCAATTATGAACGTAGAATCGAACATTTTATTACACAAGTTCTTCTTCTTCTTCTATTTAAGCATTTCAAGCTTATTGCTTTTGCAATTTGCTTATTGCTTGCTCTCAACTTAGTTTTCTAAATGCACTTCCACAGGTATTACTTAAGACCTTTTGATGCCAGGTACCATTTTTTGCATTAGCATGATTGTTTGGCAAGTACAATCATACCCTATGGGAGTCGAGAAATTTTCCTCAACGAAAAATTCCTAGACCAGACGGGAATCGAACCCAGCCACCTCCAGCATGGTGTTGCTTTGAAGCTGCGGCTTGACCGTTTAGGCTAAGGGTGAACCCGACAACTGACAAACTGATAATTTCTTCTACCATCCATGAGTAACAATGGAAACAACCATCCATGAGTAGCGTGGCAAAGCAAAAGGGTGTATCAATAAGTCTTAGAGTTTCCATACAAAAACCTTTTGAATTGCTAAAAAGTATTTTCAATAGGGCCAACTAGTTTCTGAATTATTATTTTAATAAAATTTTCGCTCTATGAACCCCAACAATGCCTTTTTGTTACTAGAAGCATTTTTTTTTTACATTTTGATTCAATTAACCAGGGCATGAGCCGGAGCACAGAGTAAAGGGTGTACGGAAACAAATTGCGACACACACAAATATTCGGCAAAATTCGCCCGTTCAACCAATCATCTTCAAAGTTTCAGGTAGTTAAATTAAACATGTTATGAATATTTTTCATAGTTTGTTTCATTTAATATCAATTCCATATCCAAATGCACGAACCTTCGTCTTTACACTACTCATAAGGTCCTGTACAGAATTTGGACCAACTTTTTTTTGCATGGCAATCAATTTTTTCTTCATATTTTCCTCCGATTTCACTTCCTTAGGATGCTTCCAAAGTGCCTGTTTCATGATGACCCAGTACTTTTCAATTGGCCACAATTCTGGTGCGTTCGGGGGTTTGAGATGCTTCGGCACAAAATTGACCTCCTTAGCCTTGCACCACTCCAAAATCTCTTTCGAGTAATGGCACGAGGCTAAATCCGGCCAGAAAATCGAAGGACCATCGTGTGAACTCAGATGAGGAAGTAGACGCTTTTGGAGGCATTCTTTTAGGTACACCTGCCCATGGACCGTTCCAGTTGTCACAAATGGGGTGCTTCGCTTTCCACACGAGCAAGCTGCTTGCCAAATCATCTATTTTTTTTAGCAAACTTTGACATATTCTGCTTTCTAACGTCTTCAGAGACATCGAATTTATGATGAGCTGTATAAAACTGGAGCCCAGAAGCTGGCGGAAGTCTGCTCTTACATACGTCTCATCATCCAACACGAGGCAATGTGGTTTCGTCAACATCTGGATGCAGAGCTTCCGTGCACGTGTTTTCGCTACCGTATTCTGCCGTTCATCGCGATTAGACGCCTTTTGGACTTTGTACTTGTGTAGTCCTTCACGTGTTTTCGCATCTTGCACGAGAGTTTTGGTTAGATTCAGTTTCTTTGCCACATATCGAACTGAACTGTTGGGATAACTCTACCCGCTTGTGACCCTTAACACTATACGGAGAACCATTTTCGCCACTTTTTTCTTTCCGATCGATGGTCAAACATTTGTGGTACCGATTTAGAACACGAGACATCATAGAATGTACCATTCCCAGCTTCCTGCTGATGGCGTGATGAGAAAGATCCGGATTTTCGAGGTACGTGCGCAAAATTTCTTTGCACCGCTGCTGTACTTCCGACTCCATCTCATAACGCTTGCACATCTACTAGTGAAACTTACGTAGCGTAAACAAATACACATTGAACTAATATTACCCAAAATTTCAATAGAAAATACCCAACGGGTAAAACGTTACAGCCATTTAAAAGTGGTGCAATGTGATTCCTCACAACCTGTAAAGCAGGGTGCATTGCTCTTCATCTCTGAAAAAGAAGTGCATGTGCGGATTTCTGTCTCTCGTGCTGCTACGAAATCTCTCACACGTTCGTTTTGTGCGCTCTTCTGAAACAGGATACGCACACTTGAAATTGGGTGAAGCACTTGCCTATTTTGCACTGCTCTGTGATTTTCGACAATCCCTGCTTGCTTTGTTTTATTTTGTGTTTTAATGCAGTCCTGGCCGCTCGTAGCACCGCTCTACGCTCTTCTTGCTCTTTGAACGAGTCTTCTGGCTTTGATACAGCAAGTACGCAGGTTGCTGAGTTTTTCGCTGGACCAGAATGCTGGGCGTTTGTTAGAATAATACATATATTTTCAATTACCAACCAGGCTGAGGGTTATCATAATAGAGATATGAAAAATCATTATTTTCCGTTTTCAATTGAGCATTTTACATAAAAAGTTAAACACGTTTCACGATTTTCTGCACAAAACCGACTGACACCCTGTACATTTTAGCGACATCTTGAAATGACGTGTTTGAATAGTAGTTGAACTGTTGCACCATGTTCATGGCCATTTTGCTGTCCATTGGACCATTTTTCGACCTCTCCCTTCTTTACTTCGGGCACTCAGACGCTCCTTGAAGGTTCACCTAGGCAAATAAAATTAAGAATTTCATAAGGTTCATCTTATGAACGATGCTTTGGAATTTCATAAGCCTGAATTATGAAAGCATTTGGTTTTGAACGACGTTGTTGTTGTACGCCTTTACATTTTTCTGTTTACAAGTGTTGAAACATACTAGTGGTCAAGTCACTGGCCCATAACCTCAATGTTCAAGGTTTGAATCAAGGTTGCTCTATATTTTTATTTTTTTCGACATTATTAAAATTCATTAAGCAAATTAATGAAAGTCATACAGATTTCTTATGAAAAATAATCATAATGCTATCTTATTTAAACACAGATCAAAGAAACATTGAATTTTCTGCGTTATCTAATACACATAAAAGAAATGCTAATTTTTGCAGAAAAAAATGGAATACTTCATGTAAATTAAAGTCAGATAACGCCTAAATCTAGCCTGTTGTATGAAAGGTTGTAAACATTGTTGTATGGCGCATGAAAGATTGCAAACAATTTCGTTGTTTACGCCTCCTTTGGCTTGGAATTTAACGAGGGGAAATTTTACGCGCTTGTAAAAATTAATTATTTTTTTCTGTGAAGTGTACTTCGTTGAGTGTTCTTGTCTCACGAGATACTGTTGTATTTGCAATTTCATGCTTCTCAGTGGTCTATATGTGGGACGCCTCTGGATTTTGATTGTATGTGTACAACATTTTTTCACGAACAATTTCTTGTTTTGACAACATGACTGTAACTACTGTATGAATAACTATGGAACTTAACAGATGTAAACAATACACTATGAATAAGATTTGCTCTTTTTTTTTATCACCACAGCACGAAACTCCTTCATTGCTGGTGAAAGATAAACACTGAATGAAAACAATCGTACATAACCTAAAAACGTTTGTATAAACATAGTGAAAAACTACACCAACACATACGTGAAGCATGTTGAGTAGTTGCACGACACCAATGCAAGGACAAAGTGTATGAGAATATATTGGACACGGTGTTTGGTCAAAAAAATAATCTTTGAGGATTGTATGGGTTCAGTAACGCAGAATGACGCTAAAGCCGCTTAGTGCAATCTGGTAGAACTCCGACCATATGCGCTACTAATGGTTCAATTCCTGAAGCCTTTTGTTGTTAGTATTTGATATTTACGGAAATTGAAAATACACTCGTACTTTAAGAAGCAACTATTTTCTCAACGCCATGCGGATCTAGGAGTGGACAGTAATTTTGCTAGTACGAACAATATGAAGATTGCTAGTACGAAAGACATGCACGGCAAAATTTGACCAAATTTTGAACCGGTTTTGACTCATTTTCGTCAAAAGTGGAGTCACTCATATATGAGTAAATGTGACTGGAATTGATAAGTCGACATATCTAAAACATCGATCTGATTTAAGTCGGTGTCTTAGGTATGTCAACTTGTCAATCCTAGTCACATTTAATCATATATGAGTGACTCCACTCATGACGAAAGTAAGTCGAAAACGATTCAAAATTGAGTTAAATTGTCCCGCCGTGTGCCATTTGTGTACAGCAGGCTGTCAAAAATTTTAAAAAATAGTTGAAATCGAGCGGATGGCTAAATTAAAGGTAGTACTAGATTAAGTACACATTCTTTTACCACACTACCCAAATGCAGAGCACTTAGGCAAGGGACGGATGTCCGCTTGAAAAAATATTTCCTTCTAAAAATCGTCATAATTCGGTACTCCTCGCATGGAGAATTCAAAAATAACAATTATAGTATGAAACATTTAAGGTTTTCATTTTGTTTTAAGTTTACTGCAGTTTATCTCAACCGATTTATACTTTTCTTTTTAAATCAAATGATAGGAATGCAAATGACGAGACTTGACAGCAAGCTTATGTCGTTTTTGGATTTAAACCTGAGTCAGGTCTAGCTCTGATTCACAATTACAGGGCGAGAACGGCTCCAAAGTCGAGTCAGTATGATGGTATTAGTGCAAAACATAAACATAAACAAACATGAACATTTTATTTAGATAGTTCATGTTTGGGTGAATCGATGAATGCAGGTTGGACCTCAAAAAAAGTTAAAAGTGAACCTCATCGATGTTGGGTCGGATCCAGAGCGGACCCTGATCCAACCCGATTGAATAAAAAAACGTTTTGACAGCTGTTCGGGCAATAACCGAAAACGACATTAGATCCCAAGTAACATTACCAAAACCATCCAACTTTATTAAGTTTTACTAAAGTTTTATGAAAGCCACTAGAAATCAATTCGGTTTTATTATGGCAGTAAGAGATGTCAATAGGTTTCAAATTTTAGTCAGGTTTATAAGAACCTACACAGCTTCTTAACAACGATCTTAAAACCTTGACTTCTAAAATTCCTTTTATTCCTATCAAAGGTTTCATTTTGACTTTGAAAACTCATGAAATGCTGTTTTTAAATGCCGTTTTAGGACTCATTCATATTATCTTATTATGGTCAGTTGAAAAAGCATTTTAAAACCATTTTGCCTCCAGTAAATGCATTTAACGGCTACCAAGCGACCAGATAGTTTTATTGTAGACATTGCTAAGATAAATTGGCTTTTTGGCAAAACTGTGATTTCTTGCAATCGCCATATTGAAATATATGAAATAATTGAAATGTGGAAAAATAAATACACCAAATTTTAAATGTAATACAATTGAACTGTAGATCTGAGACCAATTTCGGTATTTGTTCAGATAACCTCATTGAATTCCATAAATTTTCAGAAGTTTCGTGATTCATTTATAGAATATATTTCTTTCAACTTTGTTTTTGTTGTTGTAAACTCGCATAATTTCCGAGGCGCATTAATTTTCAGCTCTTATCGTGCCAATATTTGGCCCTATACTGGTTTTGATGGCAGCCAATAGGTTTTATGATGGTTCTCAAGTAATCATTACATCTTTCACTAGAACATTTTCAAAATCTTTATGGTCTTGGAAAGGTTTTATTAATTTGTTTTCACAACCGTCTATAGAGTGGGCCACTTTGTACACATTTCAGCTTTAAAGATGCATAGAGGAGGTGTTGGTGTACAAAACAGTTTTGAATGTAGTTTCATCAACAAAGCCGGGAGGAGTGCTATACGGCTGGAATAGTGGAATAGAACTGAAATTGTTACTTGGGATGGCATTATTCTGTTGTTTAGCTCCGTTTTGAAAATTTTGGGAAATGTTTGGTTTGTGCCAAATATAATGGAAATGATATTCATCCTTTCAAATTTAGGGGTTCTGTTAAAAACAGGATATTTATTGGTAATTAATAGCGAATTAATCAATCTGAACAATTCTGTATATAATCCTCTCTAAAGTAAAACTGCTATGCACATCAAACGATTCTGATTCCGTGTGTGTATGGAAAGGCAAATTGCCGACATGTGATTGGTTTCTATTGACCCATACCAACCACAGAAAAAACGAACCCAAATACACCATCTATATTTAGAAACAAAAAGACGGAACTTACCATAACCATCGAACAAATAGTTATGTCTACTGTTATAAGAGTTAAAGCTTAAACAAATCCAAGTAAATTAGTACACTGATCGTCAAACATATTTATGGTTTTTACGGACCCATTGCCAGCACACAAACAGACTGAAAAACAAACAACGCCGTTCTATAGATTACGTATGTTTTGTTTAGTCGTGCGGATTCCGGGTATGCAACAAGCGGCGAGACCCATTGCCATAAATTCGCTTAAAATCACATCATACACGTAACCTCGATCGTTTTTTTTCTTTCTGAGACCTCGCCATGCTGCCGCAGGCGCCGCACCGCCATTAGCGGAAAAACCTAGCACACTAATGCTCTCCTAAATTGCACAATTAACGGTTGAATTTATCTTCTCTAGTATCGAATGCAAATAATAGCACTACGGGGATGGTGCGATTTCTTTGTTGTTTACGATGCGCTTTTTTTGGTAAACAATAGGACCTTTCATTTGGGTTGGCGTCAAGTTGGAAAACTTAAGTGGTTGGGAAATATTTATGGCTTCACGTAGTGGAGCATGGTGCGTTTGAAGTTCTTCCCAGGTTGCCAGGTTCTAGCCGTGTCTAGACGACCAGCGACGACCGAGCATGTGCTCATGTATTTGTATTTGTCAAACACTGCGTGAGGCACTTCAGCGACAGATAAATAGTTTACGCCAATTTCTTACGGCTCGTTTCCGCTGGTTAATTTTATCACGAGTGCTAAGAAGTTGTTTGTCAATTACTCAGTTTGTTACCGGCGCGGAGTTTAGCATTACTTTGTATCAAAGCTTCTTGAGGAAGCTGGTGCACCGCATGGCACTGTCAGTCACTAGCATTTTCTTCGGTTTCTGTGACAGACATTTTTAAGAGACGGTCACGAGGGGGGTATGTGGGGTACAATGTGCTCGAGGGGGATTTCGTTTCGTTTGAAATATTAGCTATATGATGCACTTTTTTTGTAAAAATTCTTGTAAGCATCATATTGATTTAAATATCTGTAACTAAACAGATTTTAATTTCTTTAAGAGCTCAAGGTTTTGTGAATAAAGCTTCAAAAAGATTCTCAAACATCACTTAAGCCGGCGTATCACGGAACGATCCTAGTTCCTGAAATAGGGTTGTTCATGGGAAATTTGATCTTTAAGTTGAACGAACTTAACAACAAGAGATGTGACTGCCTTTTTCTCTGCGATAAAAGTACTGTTAGGGAGTTTTCATACTGTTTGCGTTGTTGCAGAAGGTTAATCTTATATTCAGCACTAAACATTGCAAGCGTCTTTGCGAATATTTGCTTCGCCGAAAAGTCCTATAACAGTATTTAGATAGTAGTGTTTATTCATACACTTTAGGTCAAAATCGCATACAATTTTTTCCCTCATCATTGCTGGTTTATTTTGAAGTTATATCGTAGAGCGTGTAAATATATGACTTATGTGCGAATTGTCATTTTTCTATCACTCTGCGTTACAAATTAAATCGGATTATATCGTTAGATTTTTCCAACCGAACTTGTTATTTCGAATGAAGTCGCATACGACGTCAAATTAACTCGTTTATGGAATCAATTTTTTTTAACGTGTAAGTGATATTTTGCATTTAATAAGATTTGTTTCCTTACAATATTTTTGCATATCACGAAAACTATTTTTCAATATACGGTGGACGTATTTTTTTCCATCCGCTGTTATTTTGGTTCATAATTTCCAAAAAGTGTTCAACTGTTTTATAAGTTTCATTAATTATTGGTATGAAAGTACATCAACGATATACGTGCCCCAGAGTATCGTACCGTAATTGCGTTTCGTTTTGGGGATTATTTGTTTCTGTAGCGTTACACTACCAAGCATAAAATCCCTGCCAAGTGCAAAAATCCTTATCGATTGAACAGTAAACATAAATTTTGTGGATGTAATTTATCAGTTACTAAACAAAAATGGATTTAACCTACAAAGAAAGCTTCAGTTTCATAGAAGAAAAGTAAAAATTTGAAAGTTTTAACAGAAAGTGTACCTCCAAATCGAGAAAAAAAGTAGATTCTGTACCCTATTCTTAAAAAAATTGGATGCGACTCAGCTGGAACAAACAAAAAAAAAATTTGTGAACTGCCGCCATAAGCCTTCATGACCGGTCTTTAAATAAAAATTATGCCAGCAATGATCTAACTATCAATCAATTATCACTGAGATGCACCTGCGAAAGCCGTAAGGAAGGCCCTAGCCCACCCGAAACAATCCTGCCTCCCAAGTTTAACAACTTCAACAGCAGTTCGTTTCAAATGGACTTCTCAACCGATTCCTGCCAACAGAGTCATCTCGGCCCTGTTTTTGCGGATAGGCAAGGGGTCTTCCAGACTCTCATCGCAGGCAAGTATCTAAATTGTTCATCTCTTTGCCTGCCTGATGTACTTTCGGATTGCAGCAATACACACTCTGACGCCACTGGATTACAGCCCAATGACCTCGCATGCGATGCTTCAGGACTAATCGCCACTCATTGCTCGATGCAATCGATGCATCACCAGCTTGACAACTCAGCTGGTCCAGGACCAATGACACCCGTTGTACGATGCAATCGTTAGATCACCAACTTGACAACTCAGCTGGTCCAGCCCTCCGGATTTATTATCAAAACGTACGTGGGCTGAGGACCAAAATCGACACGTTTTTTTATCGGTTTCGGAGAAAGAGTACGATTTGATTGTACTGACAGAAACATGGCTGGATGAACAGATCTACTCAACGCAACTGTTTAGATCGCTCTATACCGTCTTCAGAACTGATCGGTCTCACCTGAACAGCTGTAAATTACGTGGTGGAGGAATCCTGATTGCCATCTCGAGAAGCCTAACCAGCTACCTTGATCCCGCACCTATTCCAGTCGCCTCGAACAGCTGTGGGTTATAGTCAAAATCACACATAACATATTCAGTGTCGGAGTAGTTTACCTGCCTCCTGACCTAAAAAACGAATCATCTGTGAGCTTGTGGAATCGATAGGTTCGGTCTTGTCTCGACTGAGTCCCCGGTCTTCCGCTTTTCTGTTTGGAGCCTTTAACCAAGCTTGCTGTGCCCTCCTGGATGGATTCGATTTGCATGGGCTTTTTCAAATCAAAACTCATTTGAACTAGAATGATCGGTTTCTGGATCTTGTCCTAGTGAACGATTTTGCGCTATCCGGTTCTACCGTTTCTTTGCCAATCGAGGCCCTGATTGATCTTGGTGCCAATCATCCCGCCCTTGTTGTATCGGTTGACTTACCTACACCGGTTGTATATGTACTCGCATCAGCGCAGCTTTCTCTGGACTTTCGCCGGGCTAATAACGCTTTATAAGGCCACGTGCTTTCTGACATTGACTGGAATTTCATTGAATCAACCACTGACGTTAATGTTGCAGTGGAACAGTTCGGCGTAGCAGTCGAAGATGCAATTTTCCGTGCTGTTCCAGTACAACGACCTCCGCAAAACCCTCCTTGGTCCAACTCCCGCCTACGCTCATTCAAGCGAATTCGATCCGCTGCTCTCCAAAGGTACAGTAACTCTAGGACATTGCGCTAAAAACGAATGTTTAACCAAGCTAGCCAAGCTAGCAAGCGTCAAAATAGCAATTTTCTCTACAATCGTTACGTGAAACGAACGGAAGCAAAACTTCTCTGCAACCCCAAAAGTGTTTGTTCGTTTGAGAATACAAAACGGAATGAATCCGGATTACCCAGTTCCATGTTTATAGCCAAAAATACGGTCTGCAAAGAACTCGAGAAGTGTAATCTGTTTGCACGACACTTTGAACAAGTTTTTCACAACTTATCCGCTTCGGCGACGCAAGTGAACGAAGCGACTCCTGCGGTGTCATGCTGCAAGCCGCAACGCGTAAATTAAAACTATCGTACGCCACCGATCCTGACGGAATCCCATCATCCGTTCGGAAGTATTGTGCAGATATTCTATGCTTTCCGCTAGCAACGCTGTTCAATCTTTCGGTTCAGCAAATTCAGTTCCCCACACGATGGAAATTCTCTTACTTGTTTCCAATTCACAAGAAAGAAAACAAAAGGGATGTTGCCAATTTCCGTGGAATTACCTCCTTGTGCGGATGCTCCAAGTTATTCGAGATAATTGTGAACAATGCCCTGTTGCATGTTGTAGACAGTATTTCGATACAGAGCAACACGATTTTTATCCGGAACGGTCCATATCCACGAACTTAGTACAATTTACCTCTACGTGCCTTCGAAGCTTGGATTCAGTATGGCATGTCGATGCTGCATATATGGACTTGAAAGCTGCATTTGACTCAGTGGATCACGAAATCCTTCTGGCTAAACTGGAGAAACTCGTCGTCTCATCTAGGAGTGCGGATTGGTTCAGATCCTATTTGATGGACCGTTCAGTGCGGATCAAGGTCAGCTCTTCTGAATCGGAATCATTCTCGAACAAGTCGGGAGTCCCTCAAAGTAGTAACCTCGGCCCGTTGCTTTTCTCAATTTTCATGAATGATGTTTCGTTGCTGATACCTTAGGGATGCATCTTATTCGCTGACTACGCAAAAATTTACAAAATAATAAAATGCCCCTCAAACTGCTTGGATCTGCAGGACATAGTGGATATCTTTGCGGATTGGTGCACAAGAAACATGCTAAACCTCAGCGTTGGAAAATCGAACGTTACTTCGTATTACCGTAAACATCAGCCGATCACATTTGAAAATGTGTTATTGGGACGATGCCTTACTCGAGTACAGTACCTTAAGGATGTCCGTGTTATCCTTGATACCGGACTCACCTTCCGAATGCTGTTTAACGATATTGTTGCCAGAGCCAATCGCCAACTGGATTTATATTCAATTTTGCTAACGAATTTCATCACCATATGTGCCTCAAGTCCCTCTATTGTTCACTTGTACGGTCAATATTAGAAACAAATACAGTCGTCCGGAGTCCTTTCCATGCCATTTGGATTGTCCGAATTGCAGAAGCTCAAAAAAAAAATTGTGGGATATGCTCTTCGACTTCATGGTTGGCATGATCCAAGAAACCTGCCCTCAGACGAGGAGCGGTGCCGTCTTCTACTGCATCCTTCTTTTCTTCCAGAAAGCGAGAAATGGCGCTGTAACCATAAGCCATGAAATGATAGGACAAGAGTTAGTGCTCATGTTCCAACTGACAGACAAGCTCTCACGCAAAAAGAGCCTAAATAAATATAGGAAACGCCAGTGCCAGCACAGAAAACCGAACAACAAGGAGTGCATTAACTCTCTTAGCTTCGTCACTTTTAACGACCTATATATATAAAAAAAATTACATTTGCTTTCTCGCCAAGGAAAGCCTCTCGCACAATCCCATCCAACTTCCAACTCCAGATGTCTATGTAGGTAGCATGAGTTCTCAGCATCTTTTAAAGTAGACATCTAGTCAACACTTCCCTTCCATCCCTCGCTGATCCTTAGGACCTGGCCAGGTGTTGTGCAAAGAGATCGATGGATGAAGAGCCTGTCATATCCAATTCAGCTCTTCTGACGCTTCCATCGTCTCTACAACAGCCAACCCAGGATTGTGTATGGTTGAAAAATGCTATGCTATGCTATACTATCACGTAAACTATTTTCAATATACGTGAATTTTGGATTGGTTTGAAATTCGTTCAAATATCGAAACACTCAAACGTATTTCTAATAAATGGTGAATAGACTTGAAAAGATGTGTGAAATCCCCTACGATAAAATTTAGTGATGTGCATGACACTTAAATCAAAGTTAACGACTGTGTAAATCTTTAGAGTGTAACATTTAGTACTCCAACTATTATTCGCAGTTTAAATAATTTTAATTTAATGTCAACACTTATATTTTAGTAAACATCCAAATGTTCTTGGAATTCCGCTAAATTTTAGTCCAAAAACATTTACGAGTAGCAAAGATTACGTCACGTGTAAAATTCATTATAAATATTAATTATAGCTATAGCTACATATAGCAGTAATGTTTGGCATGCCCAGGATTAGCCAGAAGGATTATTTCAGGAATTAGTATATGTATTTGAAATCATTTTGAAAACATTTACATTGATAACATCTTGCTAATTTGATGTTATTCCGATAAATTTCTTCACATCACTTGAATTGTTATCAAGATGAACTCGGTGGTAAAATAAAATCTTGTTTATGTTGTGATATCCAACTTTGTCTTTTTGTTATCTATTTTGCTATTTTGGCTGTTTACTCAGCCATAAACATAGCATTTTCAGTAATCAAACAATTCTTATCGAATTTTAGAATTTGTTATCAATTCAGTATAAACCTTTGTTCGGGATGCTTTCATAGCCTGTACGGATGAGTCAAAGACACCCGGCAAATATGTCTTCCGTTGCTTGGTACGTACTGATCGAAGTATTAGCGTTAAACTGATGCATTTTCCTCGGTTGACGTACGCACAAGAAAGAGAGCGAGAGACTACCCTGGCAAATTAAAATAAATAACTGGAATCATATAAGTAACAAGTTCTGTTTTCGCAGATATTCATGTTAGTCCATAACAAATTGAGATACATGTGTTGGCGGGTTTTGTTTCAATCTGTATTGGTTGATTTTGTTTCAATCTGCCTTAAAAATACTATTTATGACGATTTTTGCCAGTTAAATGCAAAACAATGAGTCTTACCCGCTTGTTATGGATTTTAAATAGTGCTTTTCTCCAGAAGTACTATTTCATCAATAAGTAAATAAATTTGATATAATCTTGCTAACCCAATCTGTAATTATTGCAATAATTTTTTCAATTTGTTATGAGAATCTTTAAATTTAGCAATGATATTTCACACAATCATCTTCCATTTTCTAGTTTTTGGGAGCTAAACCAATTTTTTTCATTAATTTTAACGAAATACAACAAATTGTACCGGTATTTTATCACCTGGCACGTATTACACCATTGTCCCCTTCAGCAGGCATTTAGAAATGTCGTCCCAAGCGAGCGCATCGTCTTCGCCATTGGTGTCGTCGTCAGCGTAATGACCATTGAAAGTAAAAGTGTGTGAGATAGCTCTAGAGCTACACTTTCGACTTCCGGGCATATGTCAACGTAGCTGGGGAGTAGTTTTACTGCCAGGCTTTCGTTGCGCCGCTTTAATAGTGCGTTAAATTAAAGCGAGAAGTGCGAAGCCATTTTCCATAAACACTTGAACCCAGACTGCAAGGTAATATTTCGACGCGCACCCAGCTGTTTTCCGTCGGATGTTGTTAGCGGCGATATTGATTGCGGTTTTTCAGTAGGGAAATTTGGTTGTTGTGCGTTGGCCGCTGTACAGTTTAAATGGTTAATTGATGATTTACTTCGATATAATAGGGTCAGGTTCATAATAGGGCAGCCTTCCTTATTATTCTTATACCTATATGTTTCTTTTTAGGTTGTAGTTGTCGATAGTATAAGGGTCCCCTTTTCATAAACCACGTAGACTTTTCTGGGGGGAGGGGGGGTAGTGTTGACCAAAGTCTACGCTCCATATAAAATTTCAAAAAATTGTATAGAGAAAAATCTACGAGGGGGAGGGGGGGTCTGAGATTTTCAAAAATGAGTCTTCGTGGCTTATGAACAGGTCCTAAGTCATTTTATTGTACTGGGGTTAAGTTTTCTCAATTGTATAATTTAACCTTCCTCGGGTATTAAAAAAAACTTACACAATAAAATTTCATGCGCATCCCGCAATTCAGAGGTATTGACGCAAAAACTCCTTCTTATTGCGCGTGAACATCTCCAAAACGCTCTTTGAATCATCGACTTGTTGTTGTTTTTGCTCTGGTGTGAGCGAACGCGGCAACCATTTGGAAAACAGCTTTTTCATGTTCGTGTATGATAGTGTAAACACTACCTTTTGATACCTTCAGAGTGTCAGCTATCTCTTTCAACTTTACTTTGCGATTCCCCATGAAGATTTTCAGGGTTTTTCCAATATTTTCCGGAATAACTGCTTTATTTAGCCAACCAGGGTGTTCAGCATCGTCGGTGTCCGTACGACCACGTTTGGAATTGGCAAACCATCATTTGATGGTAGTTTTCGATAGTCCGGATAACATTTTTAAACCAAGCTTGGGATTGAACGGTGTTTTTTCCCATGTTTTTTTACAATGATATATCTACACACGAAATTGCTTCGAATCCATCGTTTTTAAGAAACACAAATGTAGCATCACTTAAGCCACTGTAACTCAATAAATAATAAACCAATCGTCATGAAATTTTGGCAGTAATCTTTTGAAGGTACTTTCGAAAAATAAGTGGCACCATCTGTTAGTTAGGCCTGGAACTTATTGACCGATGTGTTAGGGTGAAGACTGACCCAGACTTCAACACTTTGAAGAATTATGAAATTTCAACCTAAACACAATGTTTTACTTCATTTGATAGGTTATGGTCTAAAATTTCATTGGTGGTGCAAAACCTGGTTCAAAAAGATTGACTACCGGGAACCTGCTACAAAGGGAAGAAGGTTTTAATTGCGACGTGTGAACAGAACCTTTTTTCCAGATTAGTTGTAGAGAGTTGCCATATTCGACAATGTTTCTCAGTATGTCATTTGTCGTCTTTTAACATTGTTAGCTACAGATCATGCCACAGAGATGGCGCTGCAGTCTATATTTGCCAAATTAAGCGCTGGAGAGTTGCCGTCTTGGGAAACGTTTCTCAGTATGTCATTAGTCGCCTTTTGTCATTATCATATTATGCAGTATATTTCCAAATGAAGCGCTAGAGAGTTGTTGTCCTGAGCAAAATTTTTCAGTACGTCATTTGTGTTTGTTTTTGGCATTACCATATTAGTTCCAGATCTCGCCGCAGAGATGGCGCTGCAGTCTATATTTACCAATTGAAGCTTTAGAGTTGTCGTATTCAACCAATTTTGTCAGTATGTCATTTGTCTTCTTGTGAGATTATCATATTAGTTCCAGATCGTACCGCAGAGATGGCGATGCATTCTATCTTTGCAAAATGAAGCTCTAGAGAGTTCCCGTTTTCTGCAAAGTTTCTTAGAATGTTATTTGTCGTATTTTGACAACATCAAGACGGAAACTCCCTAGAGCTAAATTTGGCAAAGACAGATCTGGATTGTAATTATTTCAGACATTTTCAATTTACATTCTTAATAACTTTGCTGAAGAGGCAACTCTCCAGAGCCTCATTTGGCAAATATAGACTGCAGCGCCATCCTTGTGGTGCAACTTGAAACTAATCTAATAATGTCAAGTGAGTGCATTTTACATTCTCAACAACTTCTAGACGGCAAGTCTCTAAAGCTACACTTGCAAAGATAGACTGCAGCGCCATCTATGAGGCAAGATTTGGAACTCATCTGATAATGTCAATTGACTACATTTTATATTTCAAACAACTTTGCCCAGAACGGCAACACTCTAGAGCTTCATTTGGCAAAGATAGACTGCAGTGCTATCTATTCAGCACGATTTGGAACTAATATGATAATATCAAAAGACGATTCGTTATGCACTGAGAAACTTTGCTGAAAACAGCAATTCTCTACAATGTGTCTGAAATGTTTTAAAGCATTTTTGTTAACACAGCCAACATAAAACTTCCTTCCTACTGTAGCTTTTCCGAGGGAAAATGTAACCGGCAGCAGTTTGCTTTTTATTTCAATGCATTTTTTAAACCAGAACCTTTAAATTGGGCATAAAAATCGACTCGAAGTTGAAATTTCGAAATGCTACGAAGGGATGAAAACCTGGTCAATATTGACCCTAATGTCTTACGTGTCACTTTTTTGGTACAATCACCTTTAACTGATAAAAAAAATCCACAATTAGAGCGAAAAACTGTTTTTTTTGGTAGGAACACCCTAAATTATAGAGGGAAAATTTTATTAAATCGGTTCATTCACAAGCTACATAAATGTTTTGTTGCCAACGTTGTTTGAAATTAGCTAGGTTACAAGTTTACCAAATTACTTCATTTCAGCAATAAAACTGTAGGTTTTAGGTTCCAACGAACATAATAATAACATAACAGAAGTGGTAATTGGTTCGTCCATGTGTTGTGCCTTGCTGAAATCATTTTGACAAATGAAGCAGATTGCCTTTTCTGGAGACATTATGACAGCGAAACTATGCAGCACTTTCACATCACGGAGTTCAGTTTTGATCACAGTGGTACCAGTAATAGCATAAAAAAAAGTCAGCTGATGTGTAAATGAAGTGAAAGTGATAGTGAATGTGACAACCGTAGTAAGCCCCTCTAACTAGGGTATCTGTGTTTCTTTCCGAACACTTACTACGAAAAAGCGATTTTATCTTAAAACGATTGAGCTACTATGATGAAACAACAAAAAAAAATCCTATAGCGAAATTACTCAATAATATCGGAAGTAAAGACTTTCATCAGGATAGTTAAAACACACAGATAAAGACTGTATTCGATGAAATTTGGACACACAACATAGGTCACCAAAAAATTTTCTTGAGCCCGATTCTTTTCAAACTTTCTGGAAATAAAGTACTACTTTATTGAACTTCTTCTCCCAACCCAAATGCCCGCACCCTTTGCCTTGACCCCTTTCATCAAATTTGGGCAATGATAGGACCGACTTGCTTACTAACTGTTAACCACACTTTCTTTAGTTCATGTTCATTTTCTATCAGTTTTGGAGTTTTAACGAGCTTTGCCTCCATGATTGCCCAAAATTTTTCAATTGGGTGAAGTTCCGGAGTGTTTGGAGGGTTGACGTCTTTTGGTACGAAAACTACATTATTATCTTTGTACCAGTCTAAGATGGGCCGGGCATAGTGGCAAGATGCCAAATCCGGCCAAAACAGTGTCGGGCCATCGTGAGATCTCAAGAAGGGCAGAAGTCGTGTTTGGAGGCATTCGTCCTTGTAGATTTGTCCGTTGACGGTCCCAGAGGTGATGAAGGGCTGACTCATTTTGCCACATCCACAGATCCCTTGCCAAACATGGAATTTTTTGGTGAATTTAGACAGTTTCTTCTTCCCTACACTCTCCGGAACGGCCAACTTAGAGGTGGCGACGTAGCGTTCCTGTCCTGGCATTTGTTTGGTGTCAGCTTCAATGTAGGTCTCATCGTCCATCACAATGCAGAACGGTTTTGTGAGCCACTCCCTGTACAGTTTTCTTGCACGAGTTTTGGCCACCGAGTTCTGTTTATCGCTCCGGTTCGGTGCCTTCTGGACCTTGTACACATGTAATCCAGAACATTTCATTGTTTTCTGCACAAAACAAACTGTTACTATCACCTTTTCGCAACATCCCTGATCGGAATGTTTGGATAACGCTTAAATTGGTTCAATGGTTGATGTGCCACGTTTTTTGCCACTACCATTTTACCGCTTGGTTGTCTTACGGTCCTTGAACGTTTTGATCACATGAGATACGGTTGAATGTTCGATTCCGAGCTGCTTTCCGATCCATCGATGAGAAACGTTTGGGTTATCGAAGTAAGCGCCCAAAATTTGTTGGCGCACTATTTCTTCATTCGAAGCCATCACTGAAATCACTCGACTGATTTTCACGAAACTCATTACACAATTGACACAACACAATGAAATATATTCAGTTAAAATTTCAATAATTTGTACCCACACGCTAAAAAGTTACGAACAATTGCGTGTGTCCAAATTTCATCGAATACAGTATTTAAAAAGAAACATTGAATATTCTGCGTTATCTAATGCACATTAAATGAATCCTAGATTTGCCAGAAAATACTGGGACATTTCATGAAGATTTAAGCCAGACAACGCCTGAATTTAGCCTGTTGTGTGAAGAATTTCAAATATTGTTGTATGGCGCATGAAGAGTTGCAAAGAGTTTCGTTGTTTACGCCTCCTTTAGCTTGGATTTAAACGAGGGGATATTTTACACGCTTGTTAAAATTAATTATTTTTTTCTGTGCAGGACAGGCATTTTCAAGGTAAAAATGCGGGAATTTGGATACAAAGAAGAGGTTCAATAATGTTATAACGATGAAAAATAATCATAGTGTTGTACTTTTTACCCTTAAATATTGAAGCGAATCAGACTCGAACCAAATTTTTGGTGATCAAGTTTATGTATCTTATTTGTTTTGAGTACTGTCTATGTACTGCTACAAGTATCTCAGGAAAGAATTTTCTGTGGCAAGTTTTTTACAACTTTCATCTAGAAGATGGGACAACAGTGAGTATTTTTTTTTCATTTGTGGTTTCATACTATTCTCTATTTATTAGGTTTTATGGAGATTCACTATCGAAATATTAAAGCATTTGTACTCTTGAAACAATAACTGATTATTCTCTATGCCCAAGGAGTCGAGTAGTTTACTTATACGAAAAACACCTAGATTAAACAGGGAAATATTCAGCTGAGCTTCCTTTTTACCGAATGCGAATTGCCGGGTCTTTCGTTTAACACCTGCCATATGATTTTGTACAGTCTCTTTGTCTGTGTTATTCGCCGCAGAACAACAGTTTACCTTGAACTGTTGCATGCTCACAACAGCGAGAGTCTTCTCAAGGTTCCACTTGACGATGGCCCAATATTGTTCGATTGGGCGGAGCTCTGGTGTGTTGGGAGGTTTCTTGTCCTTGGGCACCATTTGAACGTTGTTGGTAGTATGCAACTCCATATTCTTTTTTCCGTAATGGTAAGATGCTAAATCCGGCTAAAATAGAACTTTCTTGTAAGTCGACAGTCTAGCTCTTTTTTAAGCTGTATCCACGGTTGAAGGCGCTCGAAACGGCGGGCAACTCTTTTTGTCGTCGCTGTGGCCTCCAGCTTTCGATTTCTCCCAAAACAGCTTTTCTGGCTGTCGAAAAACGTTCACCGAACACTTTAAATACGTAGGTAACAGTTGATTTAGCCACACTCAACAGTTTCACCAACTTGGCGTGAGAGTAGATTGGATTTTCGCCATGCCATAACTGAAGTGCTAATCTCAAAATCAAAATAGAGATATAATGCTAAACCCACACATCTTTAAAATGAGGGTGTGCAATATTGTTTAAAGCACGATGAAAGGAAATGCGTCAAGTTAAAGTCGACCAAATTTTGATCGAAACAAAGTTGTGTTTCGTCTCCTGAAATTCCAATGCGTCGCCTAGAATTGATAAGAGAACCTTGCATCGTCTGCGAAAAATTCTCAACGCTCAGAGTAAATACTTAAACTAATCCGTCGAACTGTTATAAGCTGTAAAAAAACAGTAAAGGGTGAGTCGATAATTATTGCGACACTTTAATACTTGATGTAATGTTTTCCTTTTTTTGTTTTTCAATTGGGCGAAGTTCCGGAGTGTTTGGAGGGTTGACGTCTTTTGGTACAAAAACTACATTATTATCTTTGTACCAGTCTAAGACGGGCCGGGCATAATGGCAAGATGCCAAATCCGGCCAAAACAGTGTCGGGCCATCGTGAGATCTCAAGAAGGGCAGAAGTCGTTTTTGGAGGCATTCGTCCTTGTAGATTTGTCCGTTGACGGTTCCAGAGGTGATGAAGGGCTGACTCATTTTGCGACATCCGCAGATCGCTTGCCAGACCAGGAATTTTTTGGCGAATTTCGACAGTTTCTTTTTCCCTACACTCTCCGGAACGGCCAACTTAGAGGTGGCGACGTAGTGTTCTTGTCCTGGCATTTGTTTGGTGTCGGCTTTAATGTAGGTCTCATCGTCCATCACAATGCAGAACGGTTTTGTGAGCCACTCCCTGTACAGTTTTCTTGCAAGATTTTTGGCCACCGAGTTCTGTTTATCGCTCCGGTTCAGTGCCTTCTGGACCTTGTACACATGTAATCCAGAACGTTTCATTGTTTTCTGCACAAATCAAACTGAAACTTTCGCCTTTTCACAACATCCCGGATCGAAATGTTGGGATAACAGCTTAAATTGGTTCAATACCATCCTGGCCTTCTCCGGATTTGATGTGCCACGTTTTTGCCACCACCATTTTTCCGCTTAGTTGTCTTACGGTCCTTGAACGTTTTGATCACATGAGATACGGTTGAATGTGCAATTCCGAGCTGTTTTCTGATCCATCGATAAGAAGCGTTTGGATTTTCGAAGTGAGTGCCCAAAATTTGTTGGCGCACTATTTCTTCATTCGAAGCCATCACTGAAATCACTCGATCGATTTTCACGAAACTCATTACACAATTGACACAACACAATGAAATACATTCAGTTAAAATTTCAATAATTTTTACCCACACGCTAAAAAGTTACGAACAATTGCGTGTGTCCAAATTTTATCAAATACAGTCTTTAAAAAGAAACATTGAATATTCTGCGTTATCTAATGCACATAAAAGGAATGCTAGATTTGCCAGAAAATACTGGGATATTTCATGAAGATTTAAGCCAGACAACGCCTGAATTTAGCCTGTTGTGTGAAGAATTTCAATTATTGTTTTATGGCGCATGAAAAGTTGCAAACAATTTCGTTGTTTACGCTTCCTTTAGCTTGGATTTTAACGAGGGGATATTTTACACGCTTGTTAAAATTAATTATTTTTTTTCTGTACAAGACAAGCATTTTTAAGGTAAAAATGCGGGAATTTGGATACAAAGAAGAGGTTCAATAATGTTATAACGTTGAAAAATAATCATAGTGTTGTACTTTTTATCCTGAAATATTGAAGCGAATCAGACTCAAACCAAATTTTTGGCGATCTTGTGTATGTATCTTATTTGTTTTGAGTACTGTCTATGTACTGCTACAAGTATCTCAGGAAAGAATTTTCTGTGGAAAGTTTTTTACAGCTTTCATCTAGAAGATGGGACAACAGTGAGTATTTTTTTTCATTTGTGGTTTCATATTATTCTCTATTTATTAGGTTTTATGGAGATTCACTATAGAAATATTTAAGCATTTGTCCTCTTGAAACAATAACTAATCATTCTCTATGCCCAAAGAGCCGATAAGTTTACTTATACGAAAATCACCTAGATTAAACAGGGAAATATTCAGCTGAGCTTCCTTTTTACCGAATGCGAATTGCCGTTTTTTCGTTTAACACCTGCCATATGATTTTGTACAGTCTCCTTTTCCGCGTTATTCGCCACAGAACACCAGTTTACCTTGAATTGTTGCATGCTCACAACAGCGAGAGTCTTCTCAAGGTTCCACTTGACGATGGCCCAATATTGTTCGATTGGGCGGAGCTCTGGTGTGTTGGGAGGTTTCTTGTCCTTGGGCACCATTTGAACGTTGTTGGTAGTATGCAACTCCATATTCTTTTTTCCGTAATGGTAAGATGCTAAATCCGGCTAAAATAGAACTTTCTTGTAAGTCGACAGTCTAGCTCTTTTTTAAGCTGTATCCACGGTTGAAGGCGCCACTCATAGTTAAGGTTCCGCTCGAAACGCCGGGCAACTCTCTTTATCGTCACTGTGGCCTCGAGCTTTCGATTTCCCCCAAACCAGCTTTTCTGGCTGTCGACAAACGTTCACCAAACTCTTTAAATTCGTTCAAAACAGTTGATTTAGCCACACTCAACAATTTCACGAACTTGGCGTGAGAGTAGATTGGATTTTCGCCATGCCATAACGGAAGTGCTAATCTCAAAATCAAAATAGAGACATAATGCTAAACGCACACATCTTTAAAATGAGAGGTGTGCAAAATTGTTTAAAGCACGATGAAAGGAAATGCGTCAAGTTTAAGTCGATCAAATTTTGATCGAAACACCCTTTATTCAAGAAGAAGTTGTGTTTCGTCTCATGAAATTCCAATGCGTCGCCTAAAATTGATAAGAGAACCTTGCACCGTCTGCGAAAAATTCTCAACGCTCAGAGTAAATACATAAAGGGTGAGTCGATAATTATTGCGACACTTTCATACTTGATGTATTATTGCCCTTTTTTGTCTTTAGAGTGTTGTTGTTTATTACAACGACTCATCTGTTGAGTTGATGGTGACTGAAGCGGGCACGAGTGCTCCGAAGCATCCTAGGGAGGCTCAATGGATCGAAAAGATGTTGGCGTCGGTTGTCTGGGATTGTCATGGCATACTTTTCGTGAACTACTTCGAGTGAAACCATCAACAATGAGTATCACTGTTCATTATTGGAGCGATTGAAGGTCGTTATCGGTGCAACACGTCCTCACATGAAGAGAAAACCAATTTTGTGTTTACAAGACCATGCACCGGGCACAAAAACATCACAACCCCGGCTAAAAACAAGGACTTACGGCTCCAATTAGTTCCGCATCCACTATTCACCCGATTTAGCTTCCTCGGACTATTATCTGAACCAAAACCTCAAAAGATGGCTCATCAATAAAAAATTCAGCTCACGTGAGGAAATCATCGACGCCGCGGAGGCAGACCTTCCGGAAAATTACTTTTCGGGCGAGATCAAGAAGTTGGAAATTCGCTGGAATATGCGTATCGAACTAAAATAAAAATAAATAATTTTTCATTCTCAATGAGGTTACTTTTCACTCCACTGTATTTACAAACATCTACTGAACCACTTTAAACTTTTGGTTTCATTTTGATAGCTATTGTAGAATTTACAACCTTTTAATTGGTCGCACTAATTGTTGGCTCACCTTATAACTGTAATTATCAGGGGATTTCCTCCCCCTTGCCAACCCTGCATTGGGTAGCTTGGTAAAAGGTTATGTGCCTGATCGGATACTACCGTTCAAATGCCCTCCGCTCGTTTTCAAACTTGTATCTTTCAATTTCAAAGCCTGCCGTTGCCCTATACGGAACTATCAATACACTTTCTCTTCATGACTATTCGTTCTTTCAATAAATTACCGTCCACTCCTAGCGCTTCGCATGAAGATGAAAAATTATCTGTTTTTGACAAACTTCATCAAAGATCGTTACTTCCGCACATGGGAGAATACAAAAAACAACAATCAATGTGCAGCTAGAGCAACCTATATATGACTTCTTCCTCAATACTTGTTTAATAAAGGTTCTCGATTATATTAACTTAGTAAGTATTTAAGATGCAATGAACGAACATCACCAGTTTTCATCAAACATTTTCCAAGCCAACCACACAAAACGAACCCCAACTCCTACAAAACAGTAACTCACTCCCACCACTTTCGAATTCCGTGGTTCCTGAGAATCGATAAGCGTTCGAAATGGGAATTATGTGCAGAGTTCAGCTGATCAGGAAAAATGTTACTGGGAAAGTGCATTCCCCTGTATCGACAAATTTGCACAAGCGCACTGACGGGTCTCGTGATGGCTCAGCAGCACAAGGCACCACTTCTTGAGAAAAATAAACTATTAACACTCGACCGTTCACACAGCCGATCATGTTCATTAGCTATCGGTGGTTTATTGAGTTTGATATGTTCCTATGGTGAAATGTATCATGTTGCAATGAGCGGAGGTTTGAGGTTTTCTTTCTACATATAATGCGCTTCTAATACATTGTTTATTTATGGCTTGCATTTCTTCGCTGGAAAAGGGTGTGGAATTGCATACATATGCAGCAAACTGAATATCACAACATGTACAGCGAATGAACTAATCTTAACCTATTTCTTCATTGAATCAACCGTTTTCCAATAGGTGCTATTTGATGGCCTATAAACTTTGAAGCCTTTCTTCGTAATCAGCATGAGCTTCCGTTACTCCACTACACAGGTTTCACTCGCAGACATCATAAGTCAGCCAAAGGAGTCCACCACTTAACTGGGCAGACTAATATCACTTTAAATGCTTTATTTCACCTCTTGATTAGCCTTTGCGGTAGGTGTTCTCGCAACGGGTGTCTTCGGCTTAAACTCAGCAACGTATCAGACCCGGCAGCTAATCACAGGCAAATTCAGTTGTGCAAACAAAGATTCAGAAAGTGGGCACCCGTGGTGAACGGTGTGGAGGGATTCTTCTAAAAATATGCGGTCCGGTGTTTATGTTCGCTCAGCTGCTATTCCCCGTTTTCGAATCTCATTTCGCGCTTCTGCCAGCTACTCGATGCAAACGCAACCTAATCCCAACGGGCGGTCATTTCTTCCCTAGGAATCGTTTTGTTCTAATTTTCTTCTTATGTTGAACGGTTGATCGCTTTATCGTGCGTGTGTATTTTCTAACGTTTTACGATTTGGACTTACGATCTACAAAAAAATGGGAACCCTAGCCATTTGCAGTTGCCAAAAAGGCCGCTCGCTACTTGGAACCTCACGGAGCAATCTTCAAA
Source organism: Aedes japonicus (assembly GCA_034211315.2). Taxonomy (NCBI): domain Eukaryota; kingdom Metazoa; phylum Arthropoda; class Insecta; order Diptera; family Culicidae; genus Aedes; species Aedes japonicus. The sequence continues at coordinate 86,689 of JASCZW010004210.1, read as the reverse complement.
GTGACGCGTTTGTCGTCTTATGCTGCGCTCTGCTCGAAACATAACATCACTCTTTCATGCGTGCGCCCGTGTATCCATTTACAACCCTTTACCAGGTCTCTTCTAAACATATTTCTTTGATTGATGGCAACTGGGAGCTGGCCCACATCTGCTGCTGCTGGTCCTGGTCCCCCCGGATGGACTCTGTTTGAATGACTGACTGACTGACTGACTGACTGGCTGATGGCGTTTGGCGCATATATGTAGCATGACGACGACGATTCTCGCATTCGTATCTCCAACTTTACGATCTTTTCTCATCGACATTTGTTTTGTGCGTCCAGAAGAAGACGTGCATGGTCGTTGATTTTTTGATTATGCGAGATTGGTTCGTGAGGAGATTGTTTGTTTTTCCTGTGCTGTTGTGGGTTTTGCTCGACACGGGTCCATTATTATGACTGTTTTGATTTTAATTTTCCCTCTCGCTGAGAGAGAAATGGCATATTTGTGTTGATGAGTGCTATTAGGGTTAGGGATGTTTATTTTCTTTTGTGCATGGGCTGGGAATCTTAAACAATGTTTCGCAATGTAAGGTGTTGGCAGTATTTTTTGTATTGTTGGAGGCTACCAAAGAGACATGTTGGATGAAAAACGCAAAAATAAATGTATATGAGCAACATTCCAACTGACCAGAAGTTCTGTATTCCTTGATGAAACACATTTTCGAGCTCCATTTATAGGTGTTCCGAATATCCTCATACAACAAAATACGGTTTAAATTATGTGTTATAAACACATAAAAAATAAAAAATGATTTACATTGTTGGATATTGCAAAGAAAAAAATAATGACTTTCAACATGCGTGAAAAATTTCCCCTCGTTAAATTTTGTTTGAAATTGTTTGCAATCTTGCATTCGCCATACAGCAATATTTGCAATCTTTAGTTAAAAAGACTAGATTCAGGCGTTATCTGGCTTGAATTAACATGAAATAGCCAGAAATTAGAAGAAAAATTAGTATCTTCGAGTTATTAGAAGTCTGCACATTGTAGACGAAATACGCGTATCTGTCGAAGATAAGCAAAGGTAGTTGGAATTAAATGGAAGATACTAATTTTACTTCTAATTTCTAGTTACAGGTATTCCACTAAACAGCTCAAACCCTCTAAGATTCATGAAATATCCCATTAATTTCTGCCAAATCCAGCGTTCCGTTCATGTGCATTAGATAACGCAGAAAATTACATGCCTTCTTCAAACTGTTTGAATAATGCTTACAAGAAACAAGCTTATTCTTACCGAACACTCTGAGATACACGTCTTAAAATGTTCCGAAAAATTATCAACGATGGCCGCTAACCCTTCCATAGGTATTTCCTTCCAAACTTTTAGAAGAGACGATTTTAGATGCTACAGTTATTTGTGCGATGATCTACAGGCTTTTGATTCCTGAATGGACAATTCTGAATACTCCATTGGATTTAAGTCTGGAGAGGTGAAAGGCCATTTCAAAGGCCAAAGACTAATAGTCTTTTTTGTCCCATTGGCCGATGACCAGTCGTGCTTGAAAATCCAGTCCGTGTTACCGAAATGTTGTGATCTAGTGAGTCAGTCAATAGCTCCTGATCAGAGGTGGTAAATGTATATTGTACAGTCACCTGCTGCGAAATTAGAGACCCGCATATCATCAACAGCTTATGTGTACAGTTTGGGCGAACGCGGGGGATAGAAAACACAGAGAGAAAATGTTCTCTCTGCTTCTATCGACAGTTTCAAACAGTTCAGATATGGTGTGTGACTGTTTTTGATAGCTTGATTAAAAACGCACTTATTTGGTAATATTTCTTTATGAGTTGTTAGTATTCATTCTTATGATTTGATTCCATATAATATACATCATATGTATGCAGTAACAAGCCAGCAATCAACAAAATTCATGGCGTTATAAATCTATGTCGCGCATTTTTTTAAACCATCTGCTGGAGGCAGCAAAAAATTTTCGTCACTTAGAGAAAACGGAGCAGAACTTATTGCAGTCCAAACCATGACAGTAGCGGAATGATGACTCCTTAAAATACAACCTAGGTTTCTGGAAGCAGCAGGAAGCAATTGACGAACAGTCTGGTGGTTGTGATGTTGCTCAGAAGTGAACATTTTATTAAGAGTAAACAGTACCAACCCTTTGATTTTTTAACCGATTTATTTGCATGGTATCATTCAAACTATGAACTACGTTAGCAAACAATTTTGAAAATTTCAGCAATTTTGCCAAAATTCTGACGGAAATTATTGATTTTCACGTGATTCACCGCTGTGTTATCTCACACTTATCAACGTATGCTGGTCAAACGTCCTATTAGGGCCGCACCTGCGTCACGATATCCTTCCATAAAACTCGGTTGAGGGCTGTTTGTCTCCAGTTTCTCGATTGTCCCACATTTTCAAAGTGTTGCTCTACTTGGTTTAACCACCTAGCTCGTTGCGCTCCTCCATGTCTCGCCTATTGTAACCTTCCAGCTTTAGTGACTATCTTGATATTGTGTTCGCCATAGAGCTGCGCCAGCTCATTGTTCATTTTTCTCCTTCATGCACCGTTTTCACATACACCTCTATAAATGGTCCTAAGCACGTGTCGTTCGGAAATTCCAAGTGCTTGCAGGTCCTCTTCGACCATTGTCCACGTCTCATGCCCGTAGAGAACCACCGGTCTTATCAGCATTTTGTAATTGGTACACTTTGTACGGGAATGAAGTTTACCAGGCCTCATGGTCTTGTGAAGTTCATAGTAAACACGAGTTCCGGTAATAATGCGTCTTCGAATTTCTCTGCTCCAGTTGTTAGCCGACGTAACCAATGATCCGAGGTACATAAACTCATCCATCACGTCGAACTCATCTCCGTCAATTGTCACAGATCTGCTTATGTGAGCTCTATCACGCTCGGTTCCTCCAGCCAACAGATACTTAGTCTTCGAAGCATTAAACTGCAATTCAACCTTCTCCGCTTCACGTTTCAGCTTGGTGTACTGATAAACTACCACCTACAACGTTCTACCGACAATGTCCACGTCGTCGTCAGGGAAGCAGATGAACTCTCGTCCATAATCTTCCGTAGCTCTTCAGGGTCAATAGTATCGTATACGGCCTTGAAATCGATGAATAAGTGGTGTGTTGGGACTTGATATTCGCGACACTTTTGGATGATCTGCCGCAACGTAAAGATTTGGTTAGTTGTTGATCGACCGTTTTTTTTTTTTTTTTTTTTTTTTTTTTTTTTGTAAAAATAGAAGTTTGTTTTATTTGTCAGTTTTTAGAACATAGTACATATTCACAATTTTCTAATCAATATCAAAATGAAATTTTAGTGCATCTACATCAATTTGATCGTTACATTCACAAACAAAGCAGATGTATTTATAAAACAGTTTAAGCACCTCCGCACGCCTTCTTCTGTCTATTCCTGCTAGTGCAGGTCTCACCAATTCTTCAAAAGAGAGTCGTCTCCATCCATCCATGATGACTGTTATCCTCTGCTGTAGAACCTCCCAGGCCGGGGCGACACGAGCACAAGCACAAAATTTGTGGAGTAGAGATTCTGTCGCTTGGTTGCCACAATGAGTGCAAAACGGGTCCGGAACTCTTCGCATCACGAAAAGTAGCTCTCTATGATCGATTTTGCCATTAACCATCAAGTAGAGTTTCGACCGGTGCGTTGATGGAAGTTTCTTCGCTGAGATGTTTTGCCACGTGCGTGGCCAGTCGTTTTCTGGACTGTTTCGTTCCACCTTCGGCAGTTCTGTTTGCTGGACGAAATGCTGGTGAATTTGATCGGCGGTGGGGTTATGTTGGATTTGGAGGGGAATGTGGGATAAATTTGATAGGATTAATTTGACGTCAGGAAGGTCTATTGGAATTGCTGGACGTGGATTATCTTGGAAAAGAAGGGATCTGTAAAAGGGAAGGGATTCGATCTCCTGCAGATGTCGATTTATTGCGAGCGACTTACATTTTAGCGCTGGTAATTGCAGCTTCAAGCCTCCTTTTTCCTTGCTGCGCGCGAGCTGCATCATCGGGACACGGGCGGCTATTCCTCTCCAGAGAAACGTTCCCATCGTTGACGTAATCTTCGCTGTGTGCACTCCCAACGGCGGTAGAATGGACGCTAGGTACCATATCCTGGATGTAGCGAACGTGTTGAGCATAATGATTTTTTGGTGTAGCGTCAGCGTGCGCAGAGAATGCAACCACATTTGTTGCGAGAACTTCCCCACAAGCGCATTCCAGTTTAGTGATGTCATCAAGCGTATCGAGTTTGCGAACACAACACCCAGAATTTTAACTGTGTTGGCTGTTTGCAGCCAAAGGGAGTTGATGGTGCCACCTTCGCAGAACCCGACATCGATGGCAACAGTTTTCCGCACATTCAATTTCGCTCCAGCAGCTCTCCCGAAGCGAGTAAACAGCCCATTCATCTCTTCGATTTGCCTCGTCGATGTGATGATTACACTGATGTCATCCGCATAGGCCACCAGCAGATCGTTACCGCACACACGTTCAAGCCTGCACACTAGTGGATGTAGGTACAGCACAAAGAGGTGCATGGACAACGGGTCCCCTTGCCTCACAGACCGTTGGATGTCGATCGGCCGAGAGAGATGCCCATTGATCAGCAGCCGAGAAGTGGACCGGCTGGCAATGCGCGAGAGTAGAGCAATTAGATGCTGGTTGAAGCCGAGCGAGCGCATGGTCGCGAAGAGAAAAGAGTGCCGGACCCGATCAAACGCATGGTCGAGATCGAAGCTGATTAACTTTCCGGCGCGGCGGTGGTGGCGAAGTTTCGCTATGCCATCTTTCAGAGCAAGAGTGGCTTGAAAGATATTTCTCTCTGAGTTTGAGCATTTTTGCCCGTCACTCAAGACGTGGTGTTCTCGCATCACTTGCTCCAGTCTGGTTTTGAGTATGCGGGAGAAGAGCTTGTAGTCGCTGTTGAGCAGTGAAATCGGCCGGTATGATCGTGCGGTGTGATCGCCACCTCTCTTCTTGACCAACACGATGATCCCTTCAACAAACGCTGCGGGAAGATTTTCTCTGAGTGCCTCATTCAGCAACATGTTCAACTCACGGTGGATGACGTCGAACATGCGGTGGTAGAATTCTCTCGGAATACCATCGCAGCCAGGCGACTTACGGGGTGCGCTCGCTGTTATTGTAGACCAGATTTCTGCTGTCGTGATCTCGCTCGTACAGGCTTCATTCGATGGATCGTTGAGTGGCACAACACTCTCGCAAAAGAATCCATTCTCGTTGTCTTCGGTTGCCTCTTCCGTGTAGAGAGTCGAAAAATATTCTACCATATGGTCTTCTATCGCTCGTGATGCTGTTATGGTTTCGTCTTGCTCCGTCTGCAGCTGCGTGATGATGGTTTTCTTCATTCGCACCAGCTGCTTTTTTGGGTTGTTGACCGGTGGTTGACCTATTCGCTTGTCCAGCTTGCTTCGTCACATTGGCGTAGCTTTTCTGGTACATGAGTTTTTTATTCTGCACACATGATATGCCAGTGTGTGTTTGTTTCTTGCAGTGGCGGCAGGATTGTAGCTGTCCCTTGTAAACAACGAACGCTTGCTCTCCGTCGATGGTGACCCACGAGTCGATGTTCCGCTTCAATAACATACGGGCAGACCATATGCCGAGCGGTATGCCTTCGGCTTCGTTGCTTTCGGCCCACGAAACTTCGCAGATCGATATAACTTCACCAAACGCACTCAGGAATCCGACGATCCTTTCTTCCGACACATCTTCGCGGAGGTCGTGGACACGCACTTCGACACTACCATCCTCCAACGTGATCCGAAGCTTGTGTTTTTCCCCTGACACTCCACTTCATGCTTCCCGTCATGTTCATCAACGACAGTTTGTGCGAGCGCCAAGTCACTGACTTTGATGAACGCACATGCTCCACCTCGGTGGCACTGGAGTCTTTTAATGTCTTCCCGTTTCAAACCGAGAACCGAGCGACAGAAACTGTAGAGTTTTTCTACCGATGGTTTCACGGCAAACTGAGAATAGTTTATTTTAAAAGTATTTTCTCGCCTCATCGCGGGATACTTTAGCACGCGACGCGGCACAGTGTGACAAGAAATAAAACTTTTCCAACGGTAAATGCTTCACTTGTGATAAGCGCAATCGAAAAAAAACGTCTGCACGTCTCAAAAGCTGAGCGATGAGTGTTCACAAAACTGGCTTGATAGCTTCTCACAAATCTACTTGCTAGCGGCGATAGACGACGGAAGATAATATGGGACAGCACTTTATAGGCTGCGTTGAGAATAGTGATCGCTCGATATTTTTCACATTCTAACTTGTTACCCTTTTTGTGTATTGGGCATTTAACACCCTCTTTCCACTCCTCCGGTAGCTGTTGTGTATCCCAGATCCTAACTATCAGTCGGCAACTTATCCGGACGGATTTTTATAAGTCTCGTTCATATTTGAGCAGAAAGTATACAGATAGAAAGATTTTGAAAAGCTTGCCGAAGCCGAAGGTGCAGAAACGATTTCGTGTTACGTACAGAATGGCAAGTGGCGTTGTTCTGCTGAAATATCATGTTGTCATCAGTAACATTTTCAGTGAATGGGATCAAAACTTCGTCAGAATTCATTCTGGTTGAAATGAAACACCCTGGTGTTTTTCCAGCATGACTTAATCCTGCCGAGATCATCAGAGTGCCTCCTCCAAAATTTCTAGGTTCCCTTTATGGCTTTTCGCGTCTTATATCCTGCCGACAGTTAGTTGATCCATCCGGTCCATCTAAATTGAATTTCTTTTCATCGCTGAACACTACATTTTCCCACTCTTTTCCCCAGAATTGATACTTTTCTGCAAATTCTAATCTTGGTTTTATTATGGCCAGGAACGGACACACAGTAACCATATTTGGTATTATTATCATTGGTTAAAAGTTGCTGCAGTCGACGTTTCGACACTGGAAGATTCAATTCCGTCCTGATATCACCAGGAGAAAGCCTACGATTGATTTCCAATCGCTTAATTTCACGTTTTGTGCGTTCTGAAGGCGATGCTGGACGCCATTTTCTCTTGATGGTCGCATATTTATCACCCAATTCCACGAAATTATGTACCACCGTTTTGATCCTTCCTATTCTGCTTACGATCTAACGGAATGTCAGTCTAATTTCTCCGCGCTCAAACTCTGAAGGAGTGGTCGATTTCGGCATTTTCTGAAATCCACATAATATATATGAAAATTAAAATTTCAGTCATAGTATGCGTTGAATTGACGGGTGTAATATTATAACAATGGTAACATGTGTTTTAAAATCTTACGAGGTCAGCGAACGCCACATGAAAACAGTCAATATCCCGCGTTTAAAGACAAGTCATCACCGAAACTGTGTAGTTAACGAGAGATGACAGTAAACACACAAAACTGGAAAACAGAAGTTTTGCGTAAATAAACCCAATTTGAAAGAATTGCAGTGTATCGGTTCAGTGTATGCTGTTGTACGGTGCCTCGTTCAGGCCACCTGGATCGCCAGAATTGTAGCCGTTCAACGAAAGCTGCTGCTCGCAGTAGCGTTCGAAGAATTCGTTTGCGAGCAGTATATCGTTCTTATCTTCACCAAAACTCGAGCTCGGAAATTGTGCCAGCAGGTTTTTGACGAAGTACCAAGGATGCCTGCTCATCGACAATAAATTCTACGTCAAAATGGATTTCGGACAGCTTCCTGGCCAAAAATGCTACATGACGACGGCACGAGGAGATGTTTCTGTGATATGCAGCTGTGGAGCAAAGACCAAAGTGTTCGTGACGAATTAGACGATGGACTCGAAGCTGCACAAGGAAGAATGCCTCATAAACCGCGTACTACCTTTCATTAAATCCCATAAAGGTCCCGTGAAGTTTTGGCGAGTTCCCTCTATAGCCGGGAAGTCATCCGTCAATGGTACCGCGATAATAACATAGATTTCATCGATAAAAACATAAATTCACCAAACTGCCCGCAGTTCCGGCCCATCGAGAGATTTTGGGCAGTAATGAAGCAGAAACTTAAGAAAAGTGGAAAAACGGCTCGGGACGCGACTCAGATGACCAAAATGTGGAACAAATGTACCAAGGAAGTTGACTCCGGAGGTGTGCAGCGTTTGATGGGAGGAGTAAAGAAGAAAGTGCATTTTCATTAGAAGCGAAGAGAAATGATTTGTATTTATATTTTTTCTAGTACAGTGAATTACCTCTGTTTTGATGTATTAAACTTATTTGTACGTCAATCCGTTACCGAGATACAAATGATTTTATTATTCCCGATTCTAAATGGACAATGGAGTTTAATTTTGTTTCTCAAAAAGTAGCTCTAGACTGTTCCAGAAAGTATAAGCACACTTTCAAAATAACAAAAAAGTCATGTTTTTTTTTACTTTTAATAATTTTATATGGAAAATCGTATTTGTATTTGTGTTTTATATGATATTTAATTCTCGTTTAATCAAAATATTTAATCATAGCCAAGACTCCTAACTTTTCCTCGAACATGGCCAATTAGCTTCTCACCATTTTGACCACTTTTGGCCAATCTTTTTAAATTTTTGGATGTCGTCCGCTAGTTTTATGAATTTTCGAAGCTTTGCTTTGGTTAAAGCCCAAAAAGTCTCGATTGGTCGTGCTTTTTTGGCCGGGCAGTTAGGCGGACTCATGTCTTTCGGCACGACTTTTGTACCATTCTAAAGCATCCTTTGCGTTAGGACATGACGCCAAATCAGGCCAAAATACTACTTGACCTTCGTGCTGCCTGATCATCGGCAAAAATCGCTTCTGGAGACATTTCTTAACGTATTTCTGAGTGTTCATCGTCTCCGTTGTGATGTACGGACTAGATGTTTTACCACACTCGCAAAAATTGCCTTCTCCGTTTCGAGGATGTCTTTGTCTTGTGGTCTTGTGGTAGAATTGTGGTCCGGGAAGCTTTTTATAATCTAGTTCCACATACGTTTCATCGTTCATTATTATACACCCAGAATTTCTACACAATAACGAATCGTAGAGTTTGCGGGCCCGTCGTTTCACAGACGCGGCCTGTTTTGGGTTCCATTTGGGTTTTTTTCTGCTTCCGGTATGTTTTTAGCCCAAGTCTCTCATTGGCACGCATGACGTTACTCGACGAGGTCCCTAGTTTGTTTCGCAACATTCCGAACGGAAGTCGCTGGTTTTCGCTTGTAGGCATCCCTGATCTTTTTATCGATATCCGGACTAACAGGACCGGATTTGCGACCACTCTTCGGCGCATCTTCAAACGAACACTGTTCTCTATATTTTCGAGTCCGGAGAGGAGAGTCCGCTCACAGTGCACCATTTGTGCACGATACTACTTCGTTGTTCCGAAGTAAGACCGCGCATTTTGATAGGTAACACAAAACTGAGCACTTTTTTGATGCTATGTCATTCAGAAGTGTATAAACAAAAGGACGCAGCCAAAAATGTTGAAATATTTCATTATATTCAAAGTGACCGTTAAAATAAGGTGTGCTTATACTTTCAGGAACAGTCGTTTAGCAAGTAAATTAGATCAACCAGCCGACGCTTAACCAAGTTCTTTAACATTTTCGACTTCGAATTTTCTGCTGACGTGTTTCCCGTTACTTATAAGTTATGTTTTATTCGTTTTGATATTTATTATCAGTTGACTTATTTTATTAAATAAATAAATAGAACTTAAGAACTTCAATTGGTTGACTTGTAGTTTATCAAACAGTTTTTGTCATAATCAAACAGCCAAAATGTTTGTGTAGAATCAAAACGTCCTTATGGCGCTTTACTGATTTCTTGTCTTTTTTTTCTGAAATAATTTGGTAAGAGTTTCACTATAAACTGATCACCCCTTCTGCCACTTTTACTTTCTTCGCCGTCGAAATGATACGTTGCTTCTCTGCTCCAATAAGGCCTTCAGGAACAGTTGCCGAGATATTTACGATCGATGATCCTCCAGTTGCGACGTGGGACCATGTTTTGTCTTTTATGTCACTACTTATCGAAGCCATTAGAAAAGCGTGCGTCATCATCTTCATCAAACCTCATCAGTGCCGGTCTCGATCGCCAGGGTACATATGTTTCTTCTTTATCCCGGAGTTCTCTGTCTGCTACAAAGGGAGAGATGACTGCAGCACAAAAGCAAATCGTAGCATTAGATCTGATTTAGGTCAACCATATGGTTGACGTGGGACGTCATTCGTACCTTTGTTTGTTTGTTTGTTTTGGAATTGCTGAGATTAAATAGATACATTCAATGATTGAGGCTCGTAATTTTGTTTTAGGAAGCTTGGCCTTTTTTCGTCCTGAAATGCTCCTTTACGCCGTTCCGTTGCATGGCAGTATAATAAGGGAACGTCCATTAATTACGTCACGCAAAAATTGACTTTACAACCCTCCCCTTGTCCGTTTTTGTATGGACCTTCAAATTTTTGTATGGATCGACGTCCAAACCCCTCCCCTACTGCGTACATATAGACCTTCCTAAGCGTTCAGGAAGCTACTTAAAGTCTTCCAACAAATAAGTTTCATCGTCCATTATCACGCAGGAAAACTTCGTCAAATATTCGCGATACAACTTGCGAGCCGGGGTTTTAGCCAACAAATTCTGTTTGTCATTACGGTTCGGAACAGTTTTCACCTTTGAGGGGCGAAAAGTTGGGGACATTTTTATTTTTCTAGCCATAGTACGTACCGAAAAATCTGGTCATTTCTGCAATAATTGCTTCATCTTCGCGTCCTTCTGGTGGTTACTGAGATCCGTTTTTGTTCCGCTACCAGCCTTTTTGGCTATTGTCATACGTGCATCAAAAGATTTAAGAGCGTTATGGACAGTGCCTGCAGGATTTTTACAAGTTTTCTTACTGACAGATCCGGATTTTCATTGCGACTGCACACAATTGCTTTTTACACTCTTCTTTCGACGCCATCTTCGATCTGGAAGCTTATAGTATCACCAAAAATTGATTTAACACAATAAACAGACATACGTTCATCAGTGTGCGAAATATTTCACGCGTTGGAAATACTTCATTTTCAGAGATATACGTATTTAAGGAGTGTCCAGATTTTGTCGCGAACAAGCCTTGAATGTGAAAATACACCTAGAACACTTGTAAGCATCTTATTAGCAACAAAGCTTGCCATTCCTAGAAAAAAGAAGAAAGGTAGATGACGATATGTGAGACAGAAAATAAATCGAAGATATGAACCATATTTTTTTTTATACACTTGATTTTCATTCGATTTCATATGTCTAAAAAACAGCAAACGAATAATTGGCATTCCTCACTCAATAAAATCAATTCCGAGTGATGCGTTCGTTTTTGCAACTACGAGAAAGAATTGTGTATTTTCAATGAAACGAATTCGCAACGTGTCCAAGAACTTCCGACAAATACAATCAATCGCAGCAACGAAGAGTAAACAAACGCATGCGGCGATAACACTAATTCCATCCAAAGTGTAATTAAAGGCAGCTATAAATCATTGTCGCGCTAATGTGCGAAAAATCCAAATAGAAACGACTTCCTCGTGTGCAGATTGCAGTGCAGTATTGCATTCCCGACCCAAAACATGCACAACTGTTCGAACGAGCTGATACGCTCCGATCAGCGCAAGTGTCGATTGAAACGAGTCAATTTCTTATTGCAACAACTAACCATCCATCATCGAGTAATGTGTAAGACGTCAGTCATTTTTGCTCCTCGGTGAAGATCCGTCGGAGCACGCGAATGAGCTCACGCAATGTTCGCGACTAAAGACGATGTCGGAGACGTCGGTCGGGGAGTTCAAAATGTCAGATGATAAAGTGCCTACAGGCCATTTCCTGTGTGTGTTCCACTGACACTCTGCGCCTTCTCTTGGTCGGTCGGTCGGTCGGTCGGTCGGTAGGTCGATTTAAAAGCGGAAAAGAACGTGAGCATCGAATCGGTTAACTTGAAAATAGCACACTCGAGCTCGTGGACTAGGTTCCGCAAAGGTTTGGTTATATCATGCTGGAGGTTCGATTCTTGATCTGTACGGGGAAGTATTTGTGTATGGCATATTCAGATTTACCTTAGACCATGCAATTGCATCGTGTTGAGAGCCGACAGAATGTTCGCCACAGAAGCTCAATAGCCTGGAAGAAAAAGAACACACGACCAGTAGCACACTTACCTTCGGCAGGCAAGGCGGCCTAGTAAAAGGAGAATGCACGAGAGATGGCTAGGGATCAACAGGAGGAACGTGGTACTTTGCAAGGCGATTGTTCGTCTAGGCATCATCAGAGGTAGGCACCTTACATGCATCCATACATCAACATGCAGTAGGAAGTGTTTTGGTGCTGATTGAGAATCGCTCATTCAATGGGCTGTGAAACCGGCACGTTTGAGCATCTGTTGTAAATGGATGTTTGTTCACAGTTGCTTCATTCATCGATCGATCATTCATGACTTTTTGTTGTTGGATTTGAACTGCAGTCTGTTTGCTCACGTTCGTTGATTGGTTGACAGAAATAAATCAAACAGAACGATCTACTTCCGAAGCGTAGCAAGGGTTCGAATGAATGATGACAACTTGATTTAATCAACTGAACTTAACCTCTTCGGAGTGATGGTCGCGACTTTATGGGATAATTTAGTAGTGTATAACCAGGAAATGATAATTATTTTAAATAATTCTGGATGCAGTTGTGGAAATTTTGAAAGGTGGCTATATTTATAAAGTTTTTCTAGTTAAACTTCTTTTTTTTAAATGTTATTTATTTGTACAGGCTTAATCGAATCACCTTTACAGAGCCAAGTTTTCATATTTATATACATAACTAGCTGAACCCGGTGCGAGCCTTGCAACACATGCGACTAAATGAATGAAAAATTAATAGAACTGGCGCGTTTATGGTTTTTGTTCTGAATGAATCTGGTTAAAATATTTTTGTTTGCTTGTGTGTGTGTTATTTGTGCAAAATAAAAGGTTTGTGTTGTAAATTTAACCCTTGGACCGGTAGTTTCTACCGGTTTTGCTTTCTGCGTAGAAGCATTTCAAAGAAAAACGAAGCCGTATCCTGTCAGTTTGTACGTAATTTTCTCTTGCTTAACCTAAGATTAACTTCTTGTGCATAATGTAGCACTGAGAGTAACTCAACCAATTCTTGACTAACAAGGGGTTCAAACTTCTATCAGAATATGCGTCTTAACCGAGAAATACACATTTTGTGTTTTAGTTGCATGGATAATTCTCATGTTTCGTTCAAATGTATGTTTCATTGGTTTGGCGTTGGTTTCTTCAGAAGGAAGGCGTTTCGAACCACCTAAGAAAAAAATCCTGCCTAAAAAACCCTACATGCCAAATATGGTTCCATTTGAGGAGTTCTTCAAATTCCATGAACTCGAGCTTTGCAGAAATTTGTGTTTCATTTGTATGGAAGTCGTCCCCTTCCAAGCGGGGAAGGAGCTTCGAACCATCATAAGACCCTTCTTCGGCCTCAACAACCCCTACATATAAGTTTTCATAGGTATGATTTTCATGTTTGGTTGACATTTGTGTCTAATTTTCATGAGAGCCCACCTTTCCAGAGAGGTGAGGAGTCTCAAACCTCCATAGAAACATATCTTGGTTCCGAAAACCCCCACATCCCAAATTGGTTCCATTTGCTTGATTAGTTCTCGAGCTATGCAGAAATTTGTGTTTCATTGGTGTGGGAGCACCTCTTCCAGATGCGGGATGGGTCTCGAACCATCATGAGAACCTTCTCCGACTCCAAAAATCCCTGCATAAAAATATTCATACCTGTAGGAATAATTCTCATGTTTGGCTCAAATTTTTGTTTCATTTGTATGAGAGCCCCTTCTACCAAAAAGGAAGGAGGGTCTCAAACCACCGTTGAAACATTTCTTGCCTACAAAAACCTCCACATGCCATATTTGGTTCCATTTGTTTGATTAGTTCTTGAGTTATGCAGAAAATAGTTTTTCATTTGCATGGGAGCCCCCTTTTCTAAAGGCGGGAGGGGTGTCGAACTATCATAAGAGCCTTTCCCGGACATAAAACCCCTGCATACAAATTTGCATAACTTTAGGGATAGTTCTCAGGTTTCCAACGTGAGGATAGGTCTCAAATTACCATAAAAACATATATTGCCTTAAAAAACTCGCCCATACCAAATTTGGTTTCATTTGCATGGGGGTCCCCCTTTCTAGAGGCGGGAGGGGTCTTGAACTATCATAAGATGCTCTCCCAGACCTAAATACTCCTACATAAAATTAGCATAGCAGTAGGGATGATTCTCATGTTTGACTTTAATTCGTGTTTCATTTATATGGGGGCCCCTTTTTTCAGAGGGAGGAGGGGCTTCAAACCACCATAAAAACATTTATTGCCTTCAAAAACTCACCCCTACCAATTTAAGTTCCATTTGCTTGATTAGTTCTCGAGTTATGCAAGGATTTGCGTTTCATTTGTATGGGATTCCCACCTTTCAGAAAGAGGAGGGGTCTCAAATCAACATTGAACAATTTTTTGTCTTCAAAAAACACCACATACTAAATTTGGTTCCATTTGCTTGATTAGTTCTCGAGTCATGCACAATATTGTATTTCATTTGTATCGGAGCCATCCCCCTTTTATGATGAGGAAGGGTCTCAAATCAGCATTGAAACAGTATTTATCTTCAAAAACTTCCACATGCCAAATTTCGTTCCATTTGCATGATTAGTTCTCGAGTTATACAAAATATTGTAATTCATTTGTATGAGAGCCTCCCCTTCCGGAGAAGGGAGGGGTCTAAAATTACCATAAAAACATTTCCTGCTTCTAAAAAATCTCACATGCTAAATTTGGTATCCTTTGCTTGATTAGTTCTTGAGATATACAGAAATATGTGTTATTTGTATGGGAACCCCCCCTTTTCAGAGAAGGGAGGGATCTCTTATTACCTTAAGAACCTTCCCCTGTCCCAAAAATCCCTGCATACAAAATTTCACGCCGATCGGTTCAGTAGTTTTCGAGTCTATTAGGTTCAGACAGACAGACAGACAGAAATCCATTTTTATATATATAGATTTATCTTTAAACTAAAGTTAGGGGGATAGAACGGACTACTTGCGGCCGTCTCGAGGTTAAAATAAATTACAATTTTACGGATGGATAGCTGGGCGGGAATTTAAAGTATGGTTTGCAGAACAACACATTAATTTCAAATTCTAAATTGTCTAGAAACTTATACTTACCAATTAAAAGTTCCTTTTAACTTGAAAATTTTTGAAAAAGAAAAAGCATTTTTGCAAGCGAGTCTGCTTTCTCATTGCCCGGAATTGAACAATGAGATGGGACCCATACAAAGATGATGATAAAATAACGCGAAGATAAAGCACTTAGAAGCTCCTGTATTTTTATGAGAAAATACGAGGAGTGCTTTACCGGCCTCAATGAGCGAATAGCCTCTATAGAACTGAGACTATCCGTGAAAATGAAGTACTGATCCGGTGTTAATGAGGCAACAATTTCTAGCGTAAAATGTATTGCCGCTAATTCAGCGACATATACGGAACAAGGAGCTTGAAGTTTACGGTTGGCGCTATAAATTTCATTAAATATTCCAAAGCCTGCTGACTCCTCTATCAATGATCCGTCAGCGAAAAACGATTTAGTGGAATCAACTTGGCCAAACTTTGCAGCAAATATCACCGGAGCAATCATAGGACGATGATGCTCTGGGATTCCACGAAGCTCCTGCTTCATGGATAAATCAAAATGAACCGAATTGTCGAAATCGGAGAAGCAAACACGATTGGAAATGTTCGGCGAAGGGCTGACATCCTGTGTTATGAACGAATGGTACAAGGTCATGAAGCGGGTTTGAGGGTTCAACTCAAGGAGCTTCTCAAAATTTTCGATCACCTGGGGGTTCATAACTTCACACCTGGTGAGGAGTCGGAGAGATAATTCTGAAAACCGATCCGAGAGTGGCAACATGCCAGCCAGCACTTTAAGACTTATAGTGTGAGTCGAGTGCATGCAACCTAACAAGTTACGAAGACACCGATACTGAATACGTTCCAGTTTTATGATGTGCGACCTAGCCGCTGACTGAAAACAAAAACTACCGTATTCCATAACCGACAAAATCGTTATCCGGTACAACGTTAGAAGATCTTGTGGATGCGCTCCCCACCAGGTCCCGGTAATTGTGCAGAGAAAGTTGATCCTTGGCTGGCATTTTCGCTTCAGATACTCAATGTGGGATCTCCAGGTGCACTATGAATCGAACCAGACCCCAAGATATTTAAAGGACAAAGAGTGAGTTATCAGTGTATCCCAAATTTGAAGCTTCGGTTGTGCAGGGTTATGCTTACTAGAAAAAACTACCAACTCAGTTTTCTCCGTAGAGAATGCGATACCTAGCTCTAGAGCCTAAGTAGACAAATTGTCTAAGGTATCCTGTAAGGGTCCTTGCAGATCGACCCCATTGGGTCCCGTGACAGACACTACGCCGTCATCTGCAAGTTGTCTCAACGTACAGTTGTCACTCAGGCAACCGTCAATGTCTTTGACATAAACATTATACAAAGTAGGGCTTAAACATGAGCTCTGGGGGAGACCCATGTAGCTAAATCGGGAAGCTGTAGAGGTTCCATGAGAGAAGCTCATATGTTTCTCTGACAGCAAATTGTTCAAAAAGTTATTCATTAATGGTAAAAAGCCACAAGCGTGGAGTTTATCTGAAAGAACTTCAACAGATACTGAATCAAAAGCCCCTTTTATATCCAAGAATACAGAAGCCATTTGCCCTTTTTTAGCAAAAGCTAACTGAATATCTGCAGAAAGCAACGCGAGACAGTCGTTCGTTCCCTGAGTATCTGAAAGCAGGTTATTCGTCTCAACCCAGTTGTCCAGACGGAAGAGGATCATTTTCTCCAACAACTTCCGAATACAAGATAACATCGCGATGGGTCGATAGGAGTTGTGGTCGGACGCGGGCTTACCAGGTTTTAGAATGGAAATAACTCTCACCTATCTCCAATCATCCGGTACAATGTTGAGTTCCAGAAACTGATTAAACAAGTTCAACATGCGCCCCTTGGTGACGTTTGGGAGGTTCTTAAGCAAGTTGAACTGTCAGCCCCTGGAGCCGTATTGCCACACGAAAGGAGTGCGAGAGAGAACTCTACCATTGAAAAAGGTTGGCAGATCTCATCTATCGAATTTTCGGTTTCGCGAGGAATCATCCGTACCGGCGCAAAATCTGGACAAACTTTTCGCGCAAACTTGAGGATCCATTGGTCCGAGCACTCTTCGCTCTCGTTATTCGTAGTTTAGTTACGCAATTTCCGCGCCATATTTCACGAATTTTTGCCAGTAACCGCGTTTCTTGGCCTTGATGAGGCTCTTAAGTTCGCGTTCGAGAGCCATGTATACTTCGAAGTGCTCAGGTGTTCCACGTCTAAGGAAAACTTTAAACGCGTCGGAATTTTGACGGTAAATGCGGTGCATTGCTGATCCCACCATGGAGCAGGAGGTTTCCTGCGAAATGACGTTCCTGGAACTGGTCGAGTTTAACCTTGAAGCGCGCTATTCAAGATCAAGTTGGAGAGGAAGTTATATTAGGAGGAAGTTATATTAGCGGTGGAAGGATTTCTACCATCGTTACCGCTTCATCTGTTTCTGTCCGAAACTTTGTCCAATCGATGTAACGGGTAAGATCATATGCGACGTTGATGGATTCCGACGGATTGAACCCTGTGTCAATCGAATTTTTCATGGACAAGTGATCACTACCGAGGGTATCTTGAATCACATTCCATGTGCAATCCAACGAGAATGAATTCGAACAAAGTGTGAGGTCTGATCTACTACCAATTGAGGATGGACCAGCCAAACGTGTAACTTCTCCATTGTTGAGAACTGTAATATTGAAGTTGTCACAGAGGTCCTGTACCGTGACAGTTAAAATCTCCCATGATCAACCGCAGAGCAGGAAGATCCGGAAGCAATGCTAAGGCTTTTATTTTTAATAACAGCCTGACATGCGACAACTTCAATACCTAAAATAGGAGGAAAATTCACTCTACAGAAGGAGTAGCACTTCTTGATCCCCAAAACTACTCCTCCTCCACGTGAATCCTCACGATCAATACGAATAATATTGAAATCATGAAAAGGAAGGCCATGTTTCACAAAGAGCAAATGCATCACAACCGGTTTTGTGAGCTAAAAATTTGAATGATTCCAATTTAGGAATCAAACTTCGACAATTCCACTGTAGAACAGTGATCAAATCCCCGACCTCATTTTGAAAATTATCCATCGAAGAAAATTATTGCTGCAAGGAGGGGCCACTTGATTGTCAATTGCTTCAAAAAAGTCTTCACTTTGAAAAGCATTGTAAGAACAATGCTTTAATAGGGTCAGAAATTTCGAGGTACTTGAAGATACCTTCGACAATTTCATCAAATGAGAACAGCCCACTTGAGGAGGGGACTTCTGTTCTTAAAATAGGGGCTTCAGGGGTTTTGGATGTCCCCGGAAGAGATGGGTGTAGTTAGTACTACGGAAACCAGGTGGAATAGGATTTTCCATTTTTCCATCTTTCCTTGAAATGGGCACGCTGATTTTGGGCTCCGGCTCAGCAATTTTCCGTGGGTGGACGCTTCTTCGCTTCCGTGGGGCACCTTCTGGAAAACTAACTGATGTTCCTTCTTCAGCCAAATCAAAGTCAGACTCGTCATCTGACAGAGAAGCAAAGGGATTTGTATTGGCATTGGGTTATGGGGAGGCTTTTTTCACCATTTCGGCGAAAGATTGCCTGGGCTTCAAATGGTGAGTTGACAACTTGGCAGGAGGGTGCGACCGACCTCTGGTCCTCACAAGTTCCTACCTCACGCCTCCACGAGTCATATGATCACAAAAGACTGCCAGCTGAAACATGGAGACGCTGGTTGGCGTAGCCTGGGCAATGTTGTCAATCCGACAATAGCGAAGTGAGGGGTGCGACCGGTACATCATATCATAATTTTCCATTCTCATATCTTTCAGGTCTTCCAGGTCGTCAGGTATTACAAAATAATTTAAAATTTAAAATTTTTTTTTTTTCATGGCGGTCATACATTGCCTAAATTTTCTGGTACATAATGGATGCGCAAGTTTGTCTACAATTGCAACAAAACAGCAGTCGGCACACATGTAATTTTCAATTCATATTACAATATACCCTCACTATATATTTTATCTTATAGGACATTGTTTATTCATAGCCTAATTCTGTATATTTCATTACATGTATTACGCCAGAAAGGTAAATTTCTCTCAGGTACCATACAGTTTAGGAGAGGAGGTCTTGCGGTTATAGGATGATCATCTTCTGGTAGAAGCATCAGTAAGAATGGGGATCAATTTTCAGCTGTATCTAGCACCGTCGGAGTGGCCTTCTCGAAAGTAGCAATGGATGTATATATAGATGTGTAGATACTAGTATGTGTTATTATATGATGCATGTTTTTTACAAGCTCTAGCATATTTTCATTAATAGAAATGTTGACGACTCTCTCGACCGCTCAACCTTTAATTCCTTCATTATATTTTCCATTAAATGGCGAAATATGACCTTAACATTTCAGTACACGATCATCAACTACTATTTGAGCGGTTCAGAGGAACACAGCTGTTCATCATTATTAATTGCATATCATACATATAATATTATGGAAGAAGTAATAAAATAATTAATAAAATTTTAATTGCTTCAGTTTGGTGATCCGGCCGGTATAATTATTTTATTAAATTATATCAAATAATAATCAAAATTAATAAATGCTCTTCATTCCAGAAGGTTATATATCTATATGTCATGATTAAATACGTAATAATATAATATTATGGTTTTATATACAATTGAATTCTTTATTGATATTTATACCTCAATGAATAACAAGATGACCTTCACATTCCAGAGATACAGTCACCCATCAGTGATACAAAGTGGTACGAAGCTGCATATTATTATTACTGCCTTAATATTATTATTTCAGCAGGTTAATTAATTTAGTTTAACATGGTTATCATAGGCTCGTGAACTCCAACTATTACATAATTTAACTAAATATCCTCATATAATTTTTGTTCTACTATATATTCATATATAACATATTATTATTACATTGCATCTATATTTATATAAATATAATAAATACTGGGTTGGGAGGGAGCACCAGGGTATCATTCAAGCTGAAACTGGACGATGGTTTGATTGACTGCCTGAGTCTAGGAGGGAACAAACAGTATCATTTCTTATCCTACCGATTCGAGTGTGGTGCTGCGAGTTCTACTCCAACAGTTTCAGGGAGAGTGACGCGCCCTTCTTAACAAGCCATCCTGTAGAAAGCTTAATGAGTATTGCGAATTGTGTTATTCGATTTGTTGGATCATATCGTTGGAAGGAGATTCTTAATTTCCCGTGGATTTCGTGTAAGTGTCTCTGCTTACGGGTCCACCCCTCCGTTTTTGGCCCTTCATACAGCGATAGTGCGAATTCAGATCGGTGGCCCAATTTGATCTTGCTGTTAAGTGGAGCTGCATCCAAGCCAAGGGCTAGAGGGGATGGTGGCTACCATACATACATACATACATTTCGGCGAAAGATTGCCTGGAACGCTGTTTTAGCGAGCGTTCTAATTGTTCCTCGCGTTGTTTGTACGCCGGACACGACGAGAGAGCATGAGGAGGAGTACCCTTACAAAAAACGCATTTTGGTGTGCTGTCTGCGCAGGCGCCATCTTCGTGCTTCTTCCCACAATTAGAGCAGCGTGCCTTATTGCTACAATGGGAGGTCGTGTGTCTCATCTGCTTGCATTTTTCGCAGATCATGACCCGAGGTGCAAACAACCGCACAGGTAGTCTAAGTTTTCCCAACTCGACGTATTGAGGAAGGGCTGAACCAGAGAAGGTCACACGAAACGAGTCTGACGGTGTAAACTTTTTTTCACCCGCATTGGTCGACCCCCTGCCAAGTTGGCGCACATCCAGTATCTTAACTGGTGGCAGCGGAGGGTTCTTAAATCTACCAGCCCCCCGCTTCAGCAGGATCTCAGTGGTCAGACTCGTTTCGGAGACCACACCTTCAATTTCATTACCCCGAGCTGGGATATACACTCTATATTCTAGTGTAAAGAGCTGGGAGACAGCAATCTCCTTGAGGTTGGACACAACGACCCGAAGTTTATTGGGTCTGACTTTAATTATCTCGGTCACGGCCGAGAATCGTTTTGTCAGATCGTTCGATATTTGATATACATTCAGAGGTTTTGTTTTGGGCTGAAAATAGACAACCCATGGACCAGTTGAACGATTTGGATAAGCATGTGATCGTGCTTATCCAGATAGTCAATTTAAGTTTGGTGAAACCTTTACTAGGCGGCGTTGTTTTTCCAACGGGTTGCTTTTAAAAATTTACACAGTAAATTGAAAACAAAATGTTCGAGCCTGGATGTCTGTTCTTTGTGCTAAAGCTAAGCACACTCTCTCACACTCTCTCACACACTACCACACACTCACACACACTATAAAATTACGCTTCTTGTATTCCGAAGAGAAGGAAACGACGATGAGTGACCGCCTAGGCGTGGAGCTGAACGATGATGATGATGTTGCTGGTCAGTGGTAATTGGTTAGTGGACGAATGCATGCTACACACGAGGGACTGTTGGTGTGTGTGCCGTTTAGATGCGGAGCAAAATGGCTTAGCAATATGGCAATTAGCAATATGGCAATATTGCTAATTGCAATTAATGACGTTGTTGCACTGCTTATCACACAACTTTTTCTTCTTCAGAAAACCAAGACTGATTCCACTCGCGATCGAGAAAAAATAATAATACTGAAGACTTTAAACAACCGTGAAAGGCTTCCAAAGCAACGGAAAGCCGACCGAACGAACTGTATCGTACGCTTGATCACTGGGCAATGACATGAAAACAATATACAACACATAAAACCATGTACAAACAGAAAAACTCCTCAGCCACCAGAAATAAATCAGAATTTAATGGAAACCAACACCACAGACCAATCGTCTCCAATTTGGTGAAAAAAAAAATACTTATATGAGCACGATGTAAATTATTTTCCGGCGCCAAATTCACTATTTCAAACTTAATTTATAGTTATAATTCAATACACCGAAAAAACACAATTTACAAGGTTACTTCTTTCAAATCCCATTTTCAACTTATTCATGCAATAATATCAACATTTTCGAGTGCAGTTATCTTTATAAAGTCCTTTTAAACGAATTTATTCAATGTGTCCTCCATTTTTATTAATAACATCCTCGAGCCGACGCCGGAAGCCAGAGCCTTTTGGACGTATTCCTCCGACATTGACTGTCATGTGTGTGTTATGGTTGACTTCAGGGTTTTCAGGCTTCAAAATATGCCCTAATCGAATAATTAAACGGATTAAGATCTGGGCTGCTAGGGGGCCACAAATCCTTCGGCCAAAACTTCATGTTATCGTTTAACCATTGTTGGGTTCGATTGGACGTGTGACACGGCGCTCCATCTTGCTATAGAACAACGTTTTGGTCCTTGGAGAATTTGGCCTTCACCCAGGGAAGCACTTGGTCCTTTAAAATACCGATATACACTTCGGTATTGATTTTAACTCCAGCATCAATTAAAACAGGCGGCATTTTCAAACCGTTGGACGCCAGCAAGCCAAACATCATGACAATAGCCGGATGTTTGGTTTGAAATGTGAGTTTAAATTTTTTCGAAACGTTCTCTATTTTCTGCGGTGAAATGAACCGGTGAGCAAGTCGGAGAACAGGATTATCATTTTTTCCTTTAAAAAACAAGGAAAGCAATCCACAGTGGGCAAGAACTGATGAAAACTAAGGAAAAAATCTGTAACTTTTGTCGCTTTTAAGCGCGGCTTGTAAACAAGGCCATTTCGGCTTGGAAATTGTCTGAGAAATCGAATGGAACTGGTTTCAATCACCGCACGGATATGGTTGTGGAGTGATAGAGCTTATTTCACCCCACTTCCCCTTATATTATTGAATAATTTAAAGCTATATTTGCATGGAGTCACTCAAGATCAACAAAATAGTGCTAACCCCATGTGAAATTTCCTGGAAAATCGAATAGAAGCTGTTTCAACAACCGCACGTCTCTGTGAACGAAGATATGGCTGGTTTTACCCCACTTCCCCTAGTATTTTTGAATAGTTTATAGATATCTTTGCTCGAAGTTGCTCAAAATCAACAAAATAGTACTGATCCCATGTGAAATTTCCTGAAAAATCGAATAAAGGTTGTTTCAACCACCGCACAACTCTGTGAACAGAGATATGGCTGGTCTTACCCACTTCCCTTATATTATTGAATAATGTATAGATATCTTTGCTCGGAGTCTCTCAAGATCAACAAAATAGGACTATTCCTATGTGAAATTTCCTGAAAAATCGAATAAAAGCTGTTGCAACCACCGCACGTTTCTGTGAAGAGAGATATGGCTGATTTTACCCCACTTCCCCTTATATTATTGAATAATTTATAGATATCTTTGCTCTAAGTCGCTTAAGATCAACAAAATATGACTAGTCCTATGCAAAATTTCTTGAAAAATCGAATAGAAGCTGTTGCAACCACCGCACGCCTCTCTGAAGAGAGATATGGCTGATTTTACCCCACTTCCCCTTGTATTATTGAATAATTTATAGATATCTTTGCTCGGAGTCGCTCAAGATCAACAAAATAGGACTATTCCTATGTGAAATTTCCTGGAAAATCGAATATAGGCTGTTTCAATCACCGCACGGCTCTGTGAAGAGAGATATATCTATAAATTATTTAATAATACAAGGGAAAGTGGGGTAAAATCAGCAATATCTCTCTTCACAGTGGCGTGCGGTGGTTGAAACAACCTGCATTTGATTTTTCAGGAAATTTCGCATAGGACTAGTCATATTTTGTTGATCTTGAGCGACTTCGAGCAAAGATATCTATAAATTATTCAATAATATAAGGGGAAGTGGGGTAAAACCAGCCATATCTCTGTTCACAGAGTTGTGCGGTGGTTGAAACAACCTTTATTCGATTTCACAGGAAATTTCACATGGGATTAGCACTATTTTGTTGATTTTGAGCAACTTCGAGCAAAGATATCTATAACCTATTCAAGAATACTAGGGGAAGTGGGGTAAAACCAGCCATATCTTCGTTCACAGAGCCGTGCGGTTGTTGAAACAGCTTCTATTCGATTTTCCAGGAAATTCCACATGGGGTTAGCACTATTTTGTTGATCTTGAGCGTCTCCATGCAAAGATATCTTTAAATTATTCAAGGATATAAGGGAAAGTGGGGTAAAACCAGCCATATCTCTGTTCACAAAGTCATGCGGTGGTTGCAATGGCTTTTATTTGATTTTTCAGGAAATTTCACATAGGAATAGTCCTATTTTGTTGATCTTAAAAGACTCCGAGCAAAGATATCTATACATTATTCAATAATATAAGGGGAAGTGGGGTAAGACCAGCCATATCTCTGTTCACAGAGTTGTGCGGTAGTTGAATCAACCTTTATTCGATTTTCCAGAAAATTTCACATGGGATTAGAACTATTTTGTTGATTTTGAGCAACTTCGAGCAAAGATATCTATAAACTATTCAAGAATACTAAGGGAAGTGGGGTAAAACCAGCCATATCTTCGTTCACAGAGCCGTGCGGTTGTTGAAACAGCTTCTATTCGATTTTCCAGGAAATTTCACATGGGGTTAGCACTATTTTGTTGATCTTGAGCGACTTCATGCAAAGATATCTTTAAATTATTCAAGAATATAAGGGGAAGTGGGGTAAAATAAGCTCTATAACTCCACAACCATATCCGTGCGGTGATTGAAACCAGTTCCATTCGATTTCCCAGACAATTTCCAAGCGGAATTGGCCATGTTTACAAGCCGCGCTTAAAAGCGACAAAAGTTACAGATTTTTTCCTTAGTTTTCATCAGTTCTTGCCCACTGTGCAATCTCTTGGAACGAGTCACTCGTAGTTCCTTGACCCGGTCCGTAATCAAGTGGCGTTTCACTCAGGCTCTGGAAGATGCATGCAGGTCTTCTTTGATGATTCTCCGTATGGATTTCTCCAGAATATTGGCTTTCTTTGCAAGTTTTCTTATGGAACGCACCGGGTTGCGAGCAATTTTTGCACGGACCGATTTGATCACGTTCGGCGTGCGTGCAAAGCGCGGACATCCGCTTCCCGGCTTGCGCTGTTTAGGACCATCTTGCAGGTACTTTTTTATGCGGTAAACTGTTGCCAAACGGCACCCTACCACCTTGGCAATCTCTGTCGGCTTCTTCTGGGCGAGCAACAAACTGGTGATCACTTCTTTCGCGAACATTTTGTCGAATTTGCAATAAAATAAATAAAATGTTTGGATGGAGCACTTGAAAGTAAACATTAACAAATGCACTTTCGACAGAAATAAGTCACTAGCTACACGAATTAACCCAATACTCAAGTTTGAACATTTTCGCATAATTTTCTGCCGCACCCTGTTCTGTGCACCACAAGATTTTGTATTGTCGTACTACTTATGATATCGGAACTAATTTTATGCAGAAGTTTTAAGAATATCAATAATAGTTGAATTTGACTTGATAAGCTGCAATGCCAAACATCAAATGACTCATCCATATGTTATTATAAACCTGAATCAATAGAAGCAAAAAAAAAACATTGCTAAACTATAAACATTTAGGAGGAACGAATTTGGCATCTCTGCACAAGCCAGATACACCCTAGAAATTTAGATGAAACAAGCAATTAATTAAGTGTAATCAAACTTTACCCCCCGAATGGCATGACGTCTGATACAGAAATACCGGGTTACGCATAATCACGCCACTCTTCATGCAGCCAATATCTCAAGTGCTTCCCGAGAGGATGTATCTGGTTTTTTCGGCATTTCACCTCGGAACAAGTGCGAAAATCTTATAAACATAATCTTTCTCCAAAATCCCTCCTCGCGTGGCACGGTCTAATGGAATGACTTCGCTGCATCACCCTCGCCCCCCCTCAAACATCGCCGTTCGTGCCAAAGATCAAGAAGGTGGTTGAAAGTTTTCCCAAGAATTCAAACCACACTTACCGCCGCTTGTTGAGGTGCTTCAAAGCAGTACGGATGGAAGCAACCCGATCAGATCGCGGTGTTTTCTACCTTTTCTGTTCCGCTCATGTGAAGAATCCTCGCATGAATCAGTGAGTGTTGTTTATGCCTCATCTCGGCTGTAGACCTATTCGTGTGCATAAATAATAGGAGTTTACCGACCGGTGGTCGGCGGTTGTGCTGTCTTTTCACTGACCTACATCGCCTCGATTCAAGTAGCAGAGTAAGCAATTCATGCGGTGTGATTGTTTACTTGCAATAGACCAACTCGTTGAGCATGGAATGGATGGAAATTGTTTGTGAAATTCTGATTTCCTCATTTGTTCCAAAATGTCAAGAAGGCCATGTCTTTTGTGATCATGTCAATTTGTAAACCGGTTTCCTTCATCATCAATGTCGTTCTTCAAATTGCTTTCGGCAGCTCAATAAATAATTATTAATCAAATATTTGATTTATTCAAGATATTTCATAAATCATTCTGATATATATAAATATGATGCTGCGATAAATATCACAAGTTTATATCCGATACGATGGAAACGATCCAAAAACTCCCGTGAAACCGTTCCTTCGCTGCCCTGCGTCCTGAACCAGAAGAAAAGATTTATGCAAAAATATTGTTAAATTGGTGGACGGCAAAAATCCACCACACTCCCATTATTCCTCCCCCCACGACCTCACCCGAATCTTTTCGACAGCGTTTATCAGGGGGGTGAACCAAGAAATTGCTCCCAAGATTTATGAGTGACATGGACTTCTGCCGAACGAAGCGATCCGCATCGGTCTTTATCGAGTGGGACAGATCTGTTCCGCATATTTATGATCGGAGAAATTGAATTGCGACCGACCCAGAGAGAGGGAGAAAAAAAAGTCCGGCGAAAGGGCCTCTCACTCTCTTGATCACCGAACTTGGACAGGGCTGCTGCACGCACAGAGCGTGTAATTACGAGCTCATAAATTACTTTTTGGCCCATTTTTCAATCCCGCAATCGCTGCGCAAGGCGATTGATACGATCGCGATTATTAGCATTTTGTCATCTCTTGCTTGTTTACATACTTTCGGATCCCTCTGAAAGATCGCCCCAGTCCAGATAGGGATCAACTTTCTTCGATTGTTGTGGTTTTTTGGTAGCAAGTATTTGAATACGTTTCTTTTTTTTTTCTTTTTTTTTTCAGGCTGCAATTGTCACGTGCGAGGATCGGTAAACCATCAGTGCAATCGGCACAGTGGCCAGTGTTTCTGCAGGCCCAACGTCGCAGGTCGACAGTGCAGCAAGTGCGCCATCGGATTTTGGAATGTGGACTCCGGTGTTGGGTGTGTCCAATGCTCGTGCGACTCCAATGGCAGCGATCATCTGGAGTGTGATATGCAAACGGGTCAATGTTTCTGCAAGACCGGTGTCGAGGGCATCAACTGTAATCGATGCCAGCGTGGATTCTACGGGTTTTCTAGTCAGGGGTGCAAGAGTGAGTATAGGCATTTTTCAGATTTCATATAAGCGTAGATATTTCTTCCATTTTATTTTAAATTTGGGTTTGAATCCGTACGCCTACATAGTCGTACCCGAAGTACGGATTAACAGCCCGATTCAAAGTTAATTTGGACGCATTCAAGTGATCATAACTCAAAAATTAAACAACATATACGGTTTATTTATTTATTTATTATTCATTCGTCAACAGATAAAAATGCTTATTC
Organism: Aedes japonicus; assembly: GCA_034211315.2. Classification (NCBI taxonomy): domain Eukaryota; kingdom Metazoa; phylum Arthropoda; class Insecta; order Diptera; family Culicidae; genus Aedes; species Aedes japonicus. The sequence continues at coordinate 58,824 of JASCZW010004210.1, read as the reverse complement.
CAATGACAATAAGCTAAAGTTACATTACATACAACAATTAACACATACATCTTCGGAAACAACGCTTAAAGGGTGTCCACGATGAAATTGCCACACTATGAAATTGCTCTAACTTTTTAACCGTTGGGTAGAATTTAATGAATTTGGGTGGATTTAGTTCATAGTGCATTATTTATATCCTGCAAGTTTTAAAGTCCTATGATCAAAACTCGCGGAAATGGAGTCGAAAGAACAGTTCGTGCGTGAAAAAATCTTGCGCATTCATCACGAGAACAAGGATCTCTCGCATCGTTCCATCGCTAAAACGTTGGGAATCGCGAATTCCACGGTGTCGCGAGTGATTAAGCGGTTCGAGGAACGGTTGACCACCGATCGGAAGCCCAGAAGTGAAGGAAAAGTATTCCGTACAACACCAAAAATCACAACCGCGTAGTTGGGGCCTTCAACCGAAATCCGAACGCCTCCGTTCGGGATGTGGCTAAGAAGCTGCACCTAAGCCGAAGTTTTGTCCAGAAGGCCAAAACTAAGGCTGGGCTTCGTACGTTCAAGGTACAAAAGGCCCCTAATCGCGACGAGAAGCAGAACAAGTCCGCCAAAACCCGTGCCAGGAAGTTGTACCTCAACATGCTGACGAAAGTTGAATGCTGCATCATGGACGACGAAACATATGTGAAGGCCGACTTCAAACAGATCCCTGGCAAGCTGTTTTTCACGGCCAAGGATAAGTTCAGCGTTCCGGAGCATGTCCGCACTCAGAAGATGTCCAAATTTGCGAAGAAATTCCTGGTTTGGCAAGCCATCTGCACGTGCGGGAAGCGGAGTGCATCTTTCGTGACCCAGGACACGATGAACGGACAGGTGTACATAAAAGAGTGCCTCCAGAAGCGGCTGCTTCCTCTCCTGAAGGCCCATAACGTCCCAACAATCTTCTGGCCGGATTTGGCCTCATGCCACTACCCTCCCAACACCCTCCCAACACTCCGGAGCTCCGCCCCATCGAGAAGTACTGGGCGATTATGAAGCAGCACCTTCTTAAACGACCTAATGTAGTGAAGACAGTCGAGAAACTGAAGAAAGTATGGGTTTACATGCAAAAAACGGTTGATTCACAGGTTGTGCAGAATCTTATGGCCGGGGTGAAGGCCAAGGTGCGGGCATTTGCGTATGGACTATAAATAAAATACGAGTAAAATGGTAAAATGAAGTTTAATAGTTATTTCTCAATCCCTGAAAATTTTATGGCAATCGGATGAAAACTCGAGTTTTGCGAATCAATTTTGTGTGTGGCAATTTCATCGTGGACATCCTTTATTAACCTCACGGGATACATTAAAATTAAACACGTTATAATAGCTGTTGAAGACACGAGCCATGCTTAGCACAGGTTTGTATTTGCCGTAGTTGGTCCTTGAGTGCCGGTTAATGAAGAATGATTGTAAACGTAGGTTTCGTCGTCGAGTGTTGATGTTCAAGAGACTAAGTAACGTGGAACAGTCGATGTTTCCCTAAAAAAGGTCGCCAACGAAACACGCTTTGGCCACCATACGCCTCCCTTCCAACAATTCCAGCTTAATGAGCTTACATCGGCTTTCGTAGCTTGGCAATCTGCGAGGGTCTTGCCAACGAAGATGTCGCAAAGCAAAGCGTATAAACCTCCGCTGAACGGCTTCGATCCTCTGGACTGCATTTTGGTAGAAAGGGGACCAAACGACAGCGCAGTACTCCAAAAAAGGACGAACCAAAGAGCAGTATAGTGCCTTCAGACAATAAACATCTTTGAAGTTTCTTGCGGAGCGGAAGATGAATCCTAGCTGCGATGAGGCTTTAGAAACTATATAGGCAATGTGGTTCTCGAATGACAGTTATGTGTTTAGCATTACTCCCAGATCTTTTACTGTTGTTTCACGTCTCAAGCGCGTTCCTCGAAGGATGTAGTCGTGGAGATACATCGCACGTTTTCGGCCAAAAGAGATAGTCGAGCATTTGGATACATTTAAGGATATTCTGTTGATCCGGCACCAGTCGTCGAACACTTGTAATTCCTGCTGAAGAAAGTGGGCGTCTTCTGGACATTTTATGACGTAGTACAGTTTTAGGTCGTCCGCGTAGGATAATTTCAGGCATCTAAGGACCAAGTTCACGTCGTTCATAAATAACAGGAAAAGGAATGGGCCAAGGAGGCTGCCTTGTGAAAAGCTGGACGAGGCATAATCTGAAATCTTCACAGACATAGATCTCCCAGTCAGGTATGAGCGGAGCCAGTTCAACAATTGATCGTGAACCCCCATTTTGTCGTATTTGGAAATTGCAATCTGATGGTTCATTTTATCAAAGGCCGCAGAGAGATCTGTGTATATGGCGTCTACTTGATGACCGAGTTCCATTTCACGGATGATGAACGATGTAAATACGGTAAGGTTGGTAGCCGTTGAGTGCTTGGGCATAAAACCGTGTTGATCAGAAGAAATAGTGTGTGAATAGTCATGGACCAGCCTTTGGAGAACAATCAGTTCGAATAGCTTAGATACAGCACTTAGTGCAGCAATTCCACGGTAGTTGGCGACGGATCATTTGCATCCCTTTTTGTGTATTGGAAAAACAAACGACTCTTTCCAGCATTCGGGAAACACACCAGAAGTCAATGACAAATTGAAAACCGTAGCCAAGGGCGCAGCGAGTGTGTTAAGGCAACTTTTCAGAACAATTGAAGGAATACTGTCAGGACTGCATCCAGTTGAATTTTTCATCTGCTTCCCGGCTGAAACTACCATATCACTATGGATAGTGAAAACTATATGTGGCCTGCCAAATCAAATACTTCTTCGGATATTTGGACTTTGTCCGGAAATGCTCGACAATAGCGTGCCTTTGCATAGCAGTATAAAAAGACAGACCCGAAAGCTGTTTAAAGTCTTCGAGTACGTTTGTCACGGCGTCCAGTATGATACAAGAAAATGTTTGCAAAAAAATGGTGTAAATCTCCTAAGGACGACTTTTTGCAGTGAAATTTTGCTTGCCATCACCATTGGGCTCCTTTTTCACTTTGTAAGTCTTCAGCCCTTGTCTTTGATATGATTTTGACTTCCCAACCTTGCGAGCCACATTTCGCACAGAAAGAATGCCATTTTTCTCAATAATGGCTACCACGTTCTTGTCCATTTGTCGGGAAATGATTTGCAAACACAGAACACTTTTTGGTAGTTTTAGTTTCTTGTCAAGATCGAGTACCGGTAAGTTTGGATTTTGCGGCCGTTCGTACAAAATGCGTTTGCGCACTTCTACTTGATGACGCCAGTTTACTAAATGTGACAAGAATGTAAACATGTTGTACCACGAAATAAAGTTGAGAAATTTATCTGTCATATAAGTGAAATGCTTCAGCGATCCGTATAATAATTCAAAGGCCACACTGGAAGAAAGGTGTCCGAGGTTTAACGTGAACAGGCTTTATGTGCCTGAAAAAGCTTTAATAAATACCATTTTGCGGCATGTGGATTTTTGCCAATATAAATAAGTTGATTATTTGCTGTGTAGGTTTGAAATCAGTTCATCGAATATTTCATGTAAATTTAAGCCAGAGTTTGCCTAAAGAAGGTCTTTTGTGGGAAAAGCAAAACAATTTCGTTTGATTTGGCTCTCGTCTCTCAAAATTCATCTTTTTATTTTTCCTGTGAACTTTCAACATGAATGTACTCTGAGAAAAATTCCATGGTTGTACCGATAATTAAATCATAATCAAGATGACTATTGTATATAATGGTTACATTAACAATGAAAATAGTCGAAATCCCCACGTTCATGGTATTCTCGACTATGTTTATGGTAGCAAGGACTATTCCGATATAGCAAATGTTGAATCAACTATTTTGAAGACTGTTTTGACCATGATCACAGTCAGTTTAAAATCACCAAACTGTTAGATTCACCCTAATTCCCAAAAATGGTAAAATTGTCCATCAATTTTTTCTTTGTGTATGAAAAAAAGATAACATCTCTAATCCTTTGCTTTGTATCTATTCGCAGGATGTGAACAGTGTGCGAGTGCTGCGTACGTGTGTGATCCGGACACGGGCCGATGTGTGTGCCCACCGAACAGCCATGGCCATGAGTGTCGTATCTGTGCGGCCAACACCTGGGGCAATGTGTTTCAGCTGGGATGCACTCACTGTGGGTGTGATATTGTCGGCTCAATTGGGCAGGCTTGCAATAGCGTCACGGGGCAGTGCAACTGCAAGGAAGGCTTCACGGGGAGGCAGTGCAACGAGTGTGCCCTCGGATATTATGGATACCCCAACTGTCGACGGTGTGATTGTGATGAACGGGGCTCGATTGCAAGACCTGATGGAAGTCTCAACTGTGACGACAATGGACAATGTCTCTGTAAATCGATGTCATTTGGTCGAACATGTAACCAGTGTAAGTCAGCCACATTCGGATTGGTTTCGGGTAATCCAGATGGCTGTACCAGATGTTTCTGCTTTGGACGATCGCAGGATTGTGAGCAGAGTGAATTTTCGTGGGGAAAGATTCGTTTACCGGGCTCTAGGAACCTGAGCGTGGAGTACGTGGCCAAAGAAGAGGACGACTTTGATTTTGATTACATTGTAGTGATTCAGCTAGAGGGAAGCAAAACCAACCGGGAAGACGCTGAGATCAAGAACATGAACAATCTGGATCTAATCCCAAGCTCAACAGGAAACGTTTCAATTGGGGCGTACAGTGCGTTCCAGTATCCATTGTATTTTCAACTTCCGCCGCAGTTCCTAGGCGATCGCACCACCAGTTATGGTGGGTTGTTGAACTTCACTCTAGTCACGGTTGGAGCAAACCAGAATATCCCACAGGGTTCCCTCAGGCAATTTCCGTTGGTTCAGTTGCACACCCATGATGAACTAGTGCTGGATTATTACGATGATCAGATAGTGTATGATCAGCACGTGATCCACCATTCTGCTATGCTGAACGAAAGATTTTGGAAAAACCACTATGATGGTCAGATGATCACTCGAGCGATTCTTATGGTGGCATTGCAAAATGTGAGGCATGTTTTTGTGAGGGGCACAATCAGCACAGATTTTCGGCAAGTAGTGTAAGTGTTCTGTTAATTTAGTTGGAAACAAAATTTAACAGTTATTTGTTTTATGTTTACAGACTAACAAATGTTACATTGGACGCAGGAATCTACGTGAACGGAGCGGAGAATAACCATGCCTACGGAATCGAGCGGTGTAATTGTCCTGCCGAGTACAGTGGCTTATCTTGTCAAAATCCTGGACCAGGATATTATCGTTTCAAGCCACAGATTCCAAACAAAACACCGGAAACGATTGACGATTATATTGGAAAGAGTCTCCCGTGTGACTGTCATGGTCGCAGCAACGAATGTGACCCAGAAACTGGTGTTTGTCTGGTAATATCTCATGCTTGCTATCTTATGAAAGCCATGTCTAACTTTTTTTTTTCTTCAGAACTGTCGAAACAACACTGGAGGAGACCACTGTGAAATTTGTGCGGATGGTTTTTATGGAAATCCCAGCTACGGATCTTGTCACGCTTGTCCCTGTCCGGAAACGAGGAAGAACTTTGCCAAGGGGTGCGTTGTGAAGGGGGATGAAGTCAGCTGCATTTGTAAGCCTGGTTACGCCGGAAGACTTTGCGAATCTTGTGTGAGAGGTTACTTTGGATTTCCCCATTTGGAGGACGGGCGGTGCGATTCTTGCGGCTGCAATCGAGATGGAAGTATTTCGGACGAGTGCGATGCTTTGACAGGACAGTGCAAGTGTAAGCCGGGAATCACCGGAATGAAGTGCGATCGTTGCGAGCAGCCAAAGCATATTGTGCAGAATCACAAGTGTAAACGTAGGTATCTTTTGAAATTGAGGGCCTTACTACGAGTGTCATTTCACGGTGTAATAACTCACGTGTAAATCAAATGGGAGTCACTGTCCTTATTATGGGTATCACGGGGAAAGTGCCCGCCTGAATCAGTTCATTGCCCGACAGAATGGACGACACAGAAGGTTATAAGTTACGACCTCTCTCTTCTTCAGCATTTCAAGCTTATTGCTTTCACAATTCGCTTGACTGCTTGCTTGCAACTTAGTGTTCTAAATGCACTTCCACAGTTATTAATTGAGGACTTTCGATGCCAGGTACCATTTTTGCATTATTATGATTGTGTGGCAAGTGCAATCATACCCTTTGCCCAGGGAGTCGAGAAATTTTCCTTAACGAAACATTCCCAAACCAGGCCGACAATCAAACCCAGCCGACTTCCAGCATGGTCCTCTTTTGTAGCCGCGCCTTTACCAAATGATCCAAGGGCGAAGTGACCAGATATTTCTCGGACGAATACGGGACGTTCTGTGCATGAAATTTTATATTATTGAAATTATCGTTTTACTATGGAAAACATAACATTTTTATCGCCATATAACAAACTTCATATAAAATATTCCGTTAAATTATCATTTATACATATTTCTCAGCAGAGTGTATCTTTTCATGCAACTCTTCATTATTCGAAATGCGCTGTTGAAATATTTCACATGTATCAGCAATATTTTGTCTGACCTGTAGCATGGCTTTAATAAATGAAAACTTTAAGTGTATCAACGCTTAGTTGCGTTTTTCACAGAGGACTAACGAGAGCGATAGTTCCTGAAGCCAGCCACTTTTGGTGTGGCGCTAGTGACGATTTGAACATTTTAAGCTTGGCTCACAATGGATTATATTTCTTTACCATATTTCTTCTACCAAACTACTAGTAACAGTAATTAAGGTAAACCATTATAATACCTGGCTGGTAAACAATGAAAAAATATTGTCGTTTTAATAACCACTGAACTAAGTATAACACGGATTTTTTTTCTCGAATCAAATTAACGACAAAACACGATAACTTCTGCCGCGAAAATTGTGTTTGCGGCATAAAGCCTTTAAGAAAATCAAACTGTCAAATCAGCACCACACGCAGCACCAAGTTTTCGGTTTCACGATCGTTGTTCGTAGATGACAGCCGCTTCAGTCCTGTGGTTTTTCAGTCGTCCAAATTTTATTTACTACAGAAAAAAAACTCGTTCTGTAACGGCATTTGTTTCTGGGAGACACAAGGCAAATTCAATAATTAGAATACTATTCTCCTCAAAATGAGGAAATACCTCTACCCACCTATCCTCAAACCTCACTGTATTCTGCTTCCATACCTCAATAAGATACAAAGGATACTTCATCAAATAAATCACGCTCGTTTTTGGCAGCCTCGTGTAAATCAATATTTACGGTGAATTCAGAAGAATACTCGTAACACTTTCGAATGCTTTACCACTCTGCTTCACCGTTTAGACACACCCACTTGAAGCATCTAACCTTCTCAAATTGCGCTAAACGCGTTTCCAAATATAAGACACATTTCTGATCGAAGTCCTTAACACTAGCCATGATTATGATGGAGTGGGCGTAGCCATTTTCCTCTTATTGTGTTAGGTAGCTACGTACTTCTGGGAAGTATTCAATTTGTATTTATGGTTGGAAGCTGTGGCAGATATGATAGTTGCGTGATAGTTTCGATAATAATAGTAGTAGTTATAGTGTATGAATGTTTGTAAATATATTAGGATCATTATGTATGCTTTATTTTGAGTATTTTTTCATGAATATAACATGCATATAACTCGTAAGAAGAGTATTTACATAGAAGCGTGGACAAAGAAAAATCATAGTAGGTGAATGTGCATAAATGATTCAGTCATCTGACGAATTTTGTAGAGCAAAGGTGTGAGTGCTTAATGATGAGACAATTGATAGAGGCTGGAAACCTCGATCAGGGGTGGCATTGCGCATCTCGATTCGAGTTACTCGATACGAGAAATGTTAAACTCGAATCGAGTTATGTTTGGTATTACGTATTTTTTCCGAGTTCATAATTTTAACGTACTACACGGTAAGCTTCCTTTACCCATTAATGGGTACGATTTATTATTATTGTTATTCCTCCTGTGGCCTTTTTACGCATTTTACTGAAAAAACGGCGTCTACCCATTTAAATGGGTAGACGTCGTTTTACGGTGAAATGCGTAAAAATTTCCCCAGGAGGAATAACAATAATAATAAATCGTACCCATTAATGGGTAAATAAGCTTACCGTGTAAATTTCGAGCTTAATGAGTACTGGATCAACTCGAAGAGAAATGTCAAATTGTACATTCCCGTTTCATTTTACTCAATTTTTAAGTACAATTGTATACCACCTCTTTTTTTCTCACGGAAATGTTACTCACTTTCGTAAAAACTAGATCTACTCATAAAATTAAGTAGATTTACTTTTTACGAAACTTGAGTAACATTTCCGTGAGAGAAAAAGAGATAGCATACAAGGGAAGGTCCAATAATTATGTCACACAATAAGGGAGGAGGGGGGGGTTTGGAAAAACGTGACGACCCATACAAAAAAAATGAAGGCCCATACAAAAAAAAAGTGAGGGGGAGAGGGGGTATAAAAAGTGACTTTTTGCGTGACATAATTAATTGTACTCAAAACTTGAGCAAAACTAAACGGGAGTGTAGATGTATACAAACAAACATTACTTGCTCGATAGTGAATTGTTTGCAGCTGAAAATTGAAATTTTAAAGAAAAATTTTCACCATGTTTTTGACGACAGTGACGATATTGAAGAAAGCACTCTGATTCCGCGTAGACGTGAGCTGAGGAATTGCAGCAATCCACTTTCTTTGAGTGAAAAATTGTGAGTAAATTGTAGTGAATTGTAACGTTTGATAACCATCCGAGGAGTTCATTGAATTTTCTTGAATTTCACATGAAGTTCGTTGAAGTTTCCTGAAGTTCGTTGAACTTTCCTGAAGTTCGTAGAACATCCCTGTAGTTCGTAACATTCCGGAAGTTCATTGAATTTCCATAGAGATTGTTCAACTTGCCTGAAGTTTATTGAATTTCTTTGAAATTCTTTCAACTTTCCTAAAGTTCATATAACATACCTGAATTTCGTAAAACATCCCTGAAGTTTATGAAACTTCTTTACAGTTCGTTGACTTTACCGAAATTTAGTTCGTTGAAGTTTCTTAAATTCCCTGAAATTTGTCGAACTTCCCTGAAGTTTACTGAATTTCAATGGACTCCGTCGAACTTCACTGAAGTTAGTCTTATCGTAGTTTATCCCTGAAGTCGTAATTTATCCCTGAAGTTCGTAAAGTTTGATCTGAAGCTCATTGAATTTTCTTGAAGTTTCTTGAACTTGGCAGAAGTTCGTAGAGTTTCCATGTAGTTCATTGAATTTCTATGAAGTTCGTAGAACACCCCTGATGTTTGTTGAACTCCCATGCGTTTTGTTAAACTTCCCGATTGATAATGTTGCTCTGTCGGGTTGGTTTGATTAAGTTAAAGGATAATGGCCTCCCTTAGCTCCATCGGTAAAGGCGCAAGCTATAAAGCAAAACCATGCTGGAGGCAGCTGGGATCGATTCCCGATCTGGTCTAGGGATCTTTCGAGATTTTACTAATGCAAAAATAATGCAGGTAAGGGAAGGTCCATTAATTATGTCACGTGGTAAGGGAGGGGGGGAGGGCGAGGTAAGGTTTGGGAAAACGTGACGATCCATACAAAAAAATTAAGGTCCATACATTTTTGCCTGTTGAAGTGGCGGACATAGTCCGTGCTTCGACCTACCCCGCAGTGGGATGTTAGGCAAAAATGTCGTTGGTTCGAGTACCACTGTACACATGCCCTTTTCGCTCAATTTTCATAAAACATCTGCTAAATTTCCAAGCCTGCCGCACACTAGCGGAACTATCAAAACTTTCTCTTCATATCTTTAATTCTAGTCAAAAAACATTGTTGTTCACTCTCGGTGCCTCATGGTGATGAGCGAACATCTCCTTCTACATCATAATCGTTACTCCTCGCACGGAGAATATATAACATAACAATTAATGTATGAAAATTATGGTTTTTTTTCCCTCCTGTCAACGCGGTGTCGACTCCCTTTACGATGTTCCACAATTGCCTAAACGGGGTGCACTAATCGATTTTCTCCGTCAATTCCTTTACGTAAGTTCTTTTCGCTTTCCTGAACTCTTTCTTGAATTTTCCCCTCCTACGCTGCAACTCGATGAAATTTGTCCTTGATTTGTCCCGATTGTACGCACGGAGAGCCTCTCACTTATCGTTGTACAGTTCATTTATGTCCGTGTTCCACCATCTCAGCTCAGAGTCTCAGCTGTCTTATCAAGTCTTGTCGAATCTGCGCCACTATGGACTCCACTACAGTCACGTTGAATGCGTGATCTACCGTTTCCTCAGTTTGTGTCACCCCTGCCTCTCACCTACGTTGGCCAGCCAATCCTTGTGACGGTGGGCCTTTCCCATCGATTTTTTCACACTCCTGGCGTAGCTGTCACCGTGTCTACCGAGAATCGACTGTCTTGTTGATCTTCCACTGGCCTCAATATTGGACCCTGCCTCCAGTTCCGGTTACTCCTCATCCAAATCCAGTATCTCGTATCGGTTGGACAGTTTTGAATACGTGTCTCCACTTCTGCATACGTTTTCCGCTCCTGCATCATTGTGTTGATGATTTTTTCCCTCCTCTGCCGTTCCTCACAATACTTTCTGTCAGCTTCGTGCTCCCTGGTACAGTTGGCACAGTGAGTCTTGTTCGGGCAATCCTTCCTCTTTCTTGAAGTCCGTAGGCACTCCCCCAACAAAGCATACTGTTTCTATCGTCGATGCCAGCATAAACAACATTGTCGAAGTCCGCTTTTTCCAGCGAAGGGGGTATGCTTCCTTCGATTCCAGAACTAGCTTGTACCGAAATCGTCCAAGCTTAGTGATATCCATGCATTTTTCAAATTTTGCCTCCGCTAATATTTTTCCTATTGCTGCTGGGTGTAATGGAGTTTCCTTTTCAATGTCTTGCGGCTCCAATATCTGACAGCATCCTTTGCACTTCCTCTGGTTCCCTCTGCCACCCGTTTGTTTCGCTTTAGGCACTCCAGTCTGGACTGATCTAGCTTGCGGAATCCGACATGTCGAATGCTGTGGACGATTTATTTCGATTTCTTTCTCTTATCTTGTTCTATCACTTCCTTAACTTGTATCACTTATTTCTACTTCTTATAACTAGACTTTTCCTCTTGATTTATTTTCTTCTATTTTTATTATCAGAATTTGAGGTTATGTTATGTTTGATTGTGATTCTCTGCTCTATCTTCCACTTTTTCGTCTTCTAAACTAAACCTGCACTATTTTCGGCGTTGATTGCGATCACACTACAAATCAGTCAATTTAGTCATAACTTTGCACAATAAATTCCAATTTTATTCATAGTAAAGTAGATCCACCGAAAAAAAAATCCATCCATCTTCTATCGCCTATCGTCATTTGAAAGCCCTTCAGAAATATAAAGATTTAATCCCTTTAGAAACACAATTGTAAACAACAATTTTTAGAATGTGGGACGTTCTCCGGGACGCATGGCAATGCGGGACAGATCGGACATCTGGTCACTTTAGCTAAGGGAGTACCCAAGCTACGGCCGAGAGAGCACAAAATATAAGGAATAAAAAGGTTTCACATAATTCAAAAAGTTTTGAAGATATTTAAAGCAGACGCATCGAGCTTTTCGTTTTTATGCATTATATTTTTCTGTAGAATCAGTTCCAAATTTAAAGGATTTTAACTTATTTAACGATAATTCATTACATTACATCGAGTTTAGATGGATTATAATTCTAATCGCTAGGCTTTTAATTTTACAACTCAAACTGAGCTTCTGTCTTTACAAAGTGTGGATTAGATTTATGGAAATTTAAAAAAAAATCACTTCTCCCAGTAATATTCACTCCAACTGTAGTTACACTTTCTCTGGTTTAGTAAATCAGTTGTTGCGAGGGTTGGCTCCTTCCTTAGCGGATAAAAAAGCAGTACCAAGCTGAAGGTGGCTGGGTTCTATTGCCAGCCTGGTCTAGGAATTTTACGTTAGGGAAAATTTCTGGACTCTCTGGGCATAAGGTATGATTTTACTTGCCACACAATCATACTAATGCAAAAATGGTACCTGACATCAAAAGGTCTTAATTTATAACTGTGGAAGTGCATCCAGAACACTAAGTTGAGAGCAAGCAATAAGCAAATTGCAAAAGCAATAAGCTTGAAACGTTTGGAAAGAAGAGGCCAAAAATCAAACTCTTCGAAGAAATATCTGAACCCAATATAAGTTCTATCCTAAATGGGGCAAAATAATTTTTGCGAGAAACTTTATCGACATTGCGTTTGAATCGAGACCACACACACTTTGAAAATTTTACAGTACTCGGTAATTTTTTACCGAATCTTCAATAGCTGAACGTTCGGTAATTCGATTTACCGAATTTCGGTGAACTCTTACAGTATTCCGGTAAAAAAAAACACCGGAACTTGTCAAATTTTACCGAAATCCGGTATCTCAGATAACCGAACGTTAAGCTGTTTAAAGTTCGATTAAAAATTACCAAATATTGTAAAATTTTCTAAGTGTGCATGTCTTAATTGACAGTCAACGTTAGGTTTAAACGTGAGATGACTCAGCCTACTGCAAAGAAGCCTTTTTTTTTCAAAACTATTCCCTAAGAAGATTTTCGATGAATCAAATTGCTTTATCTCCAAACAGCCTGTGACAACTGTACAGTGATCCTAATCGACGATCTTACCTACCTAACTGACCACCTGGAACGTGAGACGGGACACATCGATAGGAACGGCATACCGGCTCCGTGGATTGAGTTGGAGCGATTTGAACAAGAATCGGAAGTCTTGGGCTCCGCAGTTGGCCAACTGTTGGACGTGAAGGATCGTCTGGTCAATTTCGATCAGTCTATTTTGGATAATGTAAATATCGATCATAACGCGATCGACTCGATGACTAACGAAAATTTGTATACATTCCAGATGAAACGCAACGCAACCCGGTTGAACAAGCATCACAACAAGCTTGCCAATCGACTTGACGAATTTCGGGACATTTCGGTGATAAAAACTATGGATCGTTCCGTGGCATTGTCAGACGATATTCACGCAATGAAGGAGGACATCGAGCAAACGATACAAGTGCTGAACAACTACGGATCAAGTGACAGTCACATCAAGCTACCAGCGGCGGTGAGGGAAGCTACCGATCTACTGGATGACATCAAGCTCAAGTACGGTCAGAGTAATTCTCGGCCAGATGTGTTTGACTGTGCTGTTAGACAACATGATATTTGGGGAAACAAATCGGAAATCGTTCAAAGGCAGTATAAGCGACTAGATGATTTGAAGTTTGAGCATTCACTTTTCGATGATCGAATGGCGGATTTCGAGCGGTTGAACAAAGAGGTGTTTAATAATGCAACCTTGACGGAGACGTTTTCGAGTAAAAATAGACGAAAGTTGACGGAGGTGGACCGAAAATTCCAACATTCAAATGATATTGTTGATGAAGTAGACGCGTTCTTAGATGAAGATCTACTGGCTGATTGTGGGGTTAAACTTGAGCAGATCAAGGATAACCATAAGCAGTTGGCACAGAACAAAGAAAATTTAAAATACTTGAACGATGCTCTAGAGCAAACGATTATGGAATTCGATGAGAAGTTCGAGGGATTGATTACGACTGAAGTGCCGGAAGCGAAAGAACACGCAGAACGTCTGAAGAAAGAATCAGACGAATTTCAGCAACTGTTCAAGGATACGGAGGAAGGTGCTGCAAATGCTATGAAAGCTAGCATGGCTTATGAAAATATGGTGGCAGCTATTGTCTCTGCTCAAGAATTAGCCGATAACGCCACGGACAGTGGACGAGTGGCAAACAATAAGGTAAAACCTCTTGGCGGCGTTCCGTTGATAGAACGGAGCGAGCACGCGTTAAATGTTTCGACTAACATTGAAAAGAAAGCCCACAAGGAGTTGGAGAAGGCAAACGAGCTGAACGATGTTATGGTATCGAAAGAGAAGCAGGTAGAGAGTTTACAATATAAGATGCAACTGGCAGGAGCGGATAACAACAAGGTGTTGGAAGAACAGGGCTTAATCAACCGTGGTGACGCGATGAAGAAGCTGCAAGGTACCCTCGATCAAGCTAATATTGTATCAGATCAAATGAAGTTCGTCCGCGAAGAGGCAGTTGGCTTGAACAGCGATGTTTACAAATTGAAGCTTAAACTAGCAAAGCTAGAGCCTGAATGGGATACAAAGTTCGGTATGGCCGAAGAGAATGTATCACAGTCGTTGGGTAATATTTTGAATGCAAAGAAGGAACTAAGTGGCGTGGAGAAACTGGCCAAAATACAAAGTCAAAAATTCCAAGCGTGGAATGCATCGTTTTCGGCGCAACTTCAAGAACTCAAAGATAAGATTGCCCGTGCCAAACATGCTGCTGAAGGGGTGAGTTTTTGGTTTGATAAATATTGAACGAAATCAACGTTCAATTTCATTTTTTTCTTTCAGATCCGAGTTTCGCTAGAATCCCAAAAGGAATGTATGCGATCTTATGCACCAGTTTCATACGGTCCATCAACCACGAATCGCATCATGATGTCGGTGGCTCTAAATTCCGATAACACCGATTCACCTTTGATCTACCTCCAAGGAGAAGAACGTCGGTTTATGGCACTTGAAATGTACAAACGAAAGATAAGGTTGGTTTGGAATTTAGGTGATGAAGTTGTGGTGATCACTCATCCTACGGAGATCAAACAACGAGATCCTAAGTATGATGACGCGTGGTACTTTATCGAAGCAAATAGGACTTTCAATTTGTGTAACCTTAATGTGCGTCGTATGACACACAGTGGAGTGCTGGTAAATGCAAACCCCGTCACTGGAGCGAGCAGTTCGGCATCATCCACTTTGACTATGGGTCCAAGCAGCAGGATTTGGATTGGCGGAGTCCCTGATAATTTAAGGACCCCTGAGTTGCAAAGCAAAGAAGGTTTAGGCGTCGTGTTGAGTCACACATATGTGGATCAGAGACAGCTTGGTTTGTGGCACTTTATGACATCCAGCGGAGATTGCGGTGGAGCTATGTTGGGGCCTCAGGAAAGTTCAAGTACTACTAGCGAGAGACACTTTAACGGAGATGGCTACGCAGTGCTGCAGAAATCATCGAGCCATAGGAGCAAGAACCAATTCAGTTTGACGTTGAGCTTCAAGACGTTGGACGAGAATGCGCTCATATTTTTGGCCTTGGATGAAGTGAATGTGAGTATTGACAAAATACTACTAACATTTACTAACATTTTTTTCAATTTTAGAACCGTTCCATTTCGTTGACGCTTTACCAAGGTCGGCTTGTTTTCCGCGTAGACTACGGTGGCGATTCCAAGTTGGAGATCAACACTACTAACCGGTACAACACAGGACAGTGGGTTGTGGTTGAGGCAGCACGGTCATTTTCCAAGGGAAGCACCGAGAATGGAATACTTAAAGTGGATAACAAGGAAGAATTCCGGGGAGCCCCAACAAAACCGATCAACTCGGGAATGCTGCCAAATTTGAGTGAAAATTATTACTTGGGAGGTGTCCCTCCAGGATTCAAATCTGGAACTACTAAAGCCCCTGGAGCTGATCATGCGTTCCTTGGCTGTTTGAAAGGCGTTCAGATAACTGGTGTATCGTATGATCCGCTTGACAGTTCCAAACACTTCGGTATAGAAGGGTCTTGCGTCGACACGATTAGTAGAGCCGGGTTTTATGGGAATGGTTATGTTGAGTTTCCATCACATAGTCTGAGAAAACGAGCAAATTTCGGGTTCGTTTTCCGAACGTTGGAACCTAACTGTTCTCTGTTGCTCTCTGGCTTCCCGTCGAGCCTATCGAATGAGTATGACTCGAAAGACATGCGAGGAAATTACTCCGTATTCCTCCATGAAGGCAGACTTAATTTATGGGTAGATTCCGGGGCTGGCCGTGTCGAATTGGAATCGAACAACTCATTGAACGATGGCGAGTATCACGTTATAAGTGTAACTAAACGGGGAAGAACGGTTGAACTTCGAATCGACGATGAATTCCAAGGCTCAAAAGCTCTACCAAAGACGCAAGCTCTAGTCAATATGCCTGGTGAACTGGGAGGTCTATTTATGGGAGGTGTTCCAGACGACCCTGCGTTTGATTCACTGTCTAAGTCGTTCAATGGATTGAGAGGAGTAATCGCCAACGTTGTTTTCAATAATCGGACCATTTCATTCGATCAAGCTATCAACTTCACTAACGTACAGATGGGTCGTTCTGGACCTGATATGGGCTCAAATGTACTGCATACGACTTTCCAACAGACACAACCTTTCAGTCGTAGCTTCAAACCACCTCCAGAAGGATGCAACAGGGTAAGTGTTGCTTTCAATACATGGGTTGAACCAAAGCAGGGTTTTTAACGCTACAATTAACCTCTTCTTGATAATTTCTGTACTTACAGAGTGTTGATAATACTAACGGTTGTTAGCGAATTTAGCGCGAACGCAGCTTAGAACTTCATACCTAGTAATTTAGTTTGTTTTGCATGTTGTTTAACTGTCACAACTTTTGTTTTATCATTAGTTTTATTGTTACTTTATCTACTTTTTAACTTCTTGGTGAAGGTTTTTCGTTAGAAGTTACATATTCGCACATAGTTTTACTTTCAAGAGCAATCGCACACTATAAATTTCAATTGGGTGTATCTTTTATCTGGTACTAAATTGGCACTAATTTTCACACACAAAACGCTTAGCTCAGTAACACAGGTAATTCAGATTCAATTTCATGTTTCAACCAGTTCAAAAATAATACCATGGATCGTTCACAGGTTGGAAGCTACTCATACGAACCGAATGCATTCAAGTACGGTGACAAACCGCAGAGTCATTCGATAGTCAACGTTGCAGCTCGGCATCTTTGGCAGAGAAATTTCAATATCCAGTTTGATTTCCGCACCTTCTATCCCAATGGAGTACTTTTCGTGGCATTGGTACGGCTCTTGTTTATTTATCAGAGTATGAACCGTTCACTAATCGAACATATATTCTTCAACAGGGTTCCAAAGACAAAGCGAAACACTTCATCACTTTGGGATTGAAGGATGGTTCACTAACCTTGACCGTACGGGGTCGTAAGCGAGACCAGCTCCATTTACCAGTGAAACTCAACGACGGCCAATGGCATCACGTGTCGCTGAATAGCATACGGAAAAAAGCCACACTCAGCGTCCAGATTGGGAACAGTCTCAGCTCGGCACAGATTAAATTACCAAAGAAATTGAATGCTGCCAACAATCTGTTTATCGGAGGCATTCCCGACGACACACCACTACCGAAGGACCTGCAACCGACGCCGGAGGAATTCAAGGGTTGTTTGAGGAAGTTTTCGGTGAACAACAACACTCAGGATCTGGCACGGCCTGGGCGGCATTTAAACGTAGGGCAGTGCTTTCCCAACATTGAACAAGGTTCCTACTTTCCAGGAGATGCGTATGCCGTTTACAGTAAGATCCAATCCTTATGACCTCGTTTTTAACGGTTAGTTTATTACATTCGACTATTTTAGAGCGCAACTTCAATGTCGGCAAGTTTATGGACGTTGATCTAGAGCTGCGGACATCGGAAGTCAATGGAATATTGATGAGTGTTGCCGAGCCCATCAATGGGTTCCCGGCGTTCTCTTTGGAAATTTCAAACGGAAATGTAAGTCCATCTTCTATATTGATTAAAAGAAAAGGGGTTCTTCTAAGTATCGATTAATCTCAAAACTGAAGAATTATCAGGTTTATTTGTTTTAATAACTGGGTTTAATCACCGTGAACGTGTGCTATTTGGTTTTTGGTTGTTTTTTTAACATTAAAACATCTATTTGTGCGTAGCGCGTATTGGCTTACTTCCCTTCAACCTTTATCAGACGCAGATTGCTGGTTGTCACCTAACTACTTATTACGTCAAAACTATGAAACGGTCAACGGTCTGATGATGGCTGAAGAGAACAAATAGCTGACATGTTCATCCCAATTGAATTCCACTGAACGGCTCATTGCCTGTGGCTCAATGTCAATGGTGAAAATGGTGGTCAATTTTTTTTTCAAGTTTGGCTTCTATTTGCTGTCTTAAATTGACCATATAAGTCCAGCGACCCAGGTACTTCGGTACAGATAACTCTGTCCTACGGTCGTTATATAATACTTCATGTGTTGAGCTTATAACTCCCGTTTCAACCCTCAGTTGTGCCCTAGCAGGGTACTCAACCAATAGACGATTAGCTTTTAACTCCACTCCGCATCCTTGGCAGTAGGTCTTACTGTCGTTTAGACGAGGCCCGTGATTGAGTCGAGTATATACTATCCTCAGCCGAGTCAAAATCTTCTTATTTCAATAGTTGGACATATCTATCCACTATTGTGTCATGTTCTTTATGCGACGTTTCGTCCCATGCGCATCGGGAGGATGCGCATCGCTGGAGGCTTTACCCAGCGGGTAACGTCGCGGCAAGGGATAGGTATGTCCTCCTGCCATGCATAACGACCCTGGTTTGCTAGTCTATCAGTGGCCTCAGTATTCAGACAAAGGTTACGTTAGCGCACCGTTGCTCCTCTAACATCCACGAGTGTCCTACCTGCCCATGCTCAAGTACGGGCAGACAACTCACAGTGTCCGAAAATACAACAGTCTGAGTCCCATTTGACAGCTTGCGTGCCTACAAGATCGTAAAGGCCTCAGCTGAGGAGATACTGCAGAGACCGGATAACCGGACCCAACGGTTTATGGCCTCCCCAGACACCACGTATCCAACCTCTTCCTCGAACCGTCCATAAATAACAGGTTCTGGCCTTCATATGTGGAAGTAATTTCCCCGTAAGCAGCTTTCTCCGCCTCAGGGTTTGCCCTTGGTCCACATAACTGCCGGATGCGGCAATTTATTTTGGGGTACGTAGAGCCGCATGCCCGTTGCCACAGCCTAGTAAGCTAACACAACGTGGTAGCGCTACTCCCGTTAAGTCTCACCACCACACTCTTGCACACTCTTGGCAGATCTACTTGAGCGTGGGAGTAAGTATTATTTTATATACTCTGATTTTTACATCACAATAAAAATTAAGATTTTCACAGCAATTCTTTGTGAACAATTAAATGTATGTGTGAGGTTGTCTACACTTCCGTTTCATTGTTCTCAATTTTTGAGTACAATTGTTTACTATCTCTTTTCTCAAGTTCCGTAAAAAGTGGATCTACTCAAAAATTGAGTTGATCCTCTTTTTACGAAAATTGAGTAACATTTCCGTGAGAGAAAAAGAGATAGTATACAATTGTACTCAAAAATTGAGTACAATGAAACGGGAGTGTAGTGGTATTAGTAGATGAGTATGAAATTTTAGTCCAAAAGTTCGATGGACCACAAAAAAGTTCTCGATTGAAAACAGATATTTGAACCCTGCAAGCCAGCGACGGCTCTAAATAGTAACCATTCAACCACCTCAACAAGTAAGAATAAATGGAATAAAAGCCCTACATTTGCTACGGAGGCACTCAGCGACACAGCATTAAAGCAAATGGAAATATTTTTCACCAAGCTGTCGCTTTTGTACACTCCTACCTGACAATCGGCCTTCATTATTGCCCAAAATTTCTCGATCGGGTTGGAGCTCTGGACAGTTTGGAGGATTAATGTCACGAGGTACCACAATACAGATGGCATGTCAAACGAGATATTTTTCCGCAAATTTTGGGAAGAGTCAGCCATCACGTATGTTTCGTCGTCCTGAACGATGCAACCTATATGTTTGGCTATCTACGAATCATATAGCTTTCGGGCCCGACTTTTCACGTTTTCAAGCCTTTTATCATCTCGTCGTGGTTTATTTTGGGCTTTGAATGTCTTAAGTATACATCTCACATTAACGCCCTTTAGTTCGTACCAATCCATTACAGGTTTGGCGTAATGGCACGAAGCGAGATCCGGCCAGAACAGCGTGGAACCACGGTGAGAGCGGAGGCAGGGCAGCAAGCGCTTCTGCAAGCATTCCTCTCGATAAATCTGCCCGTTTATGGTGCCGGTTGTAACGAACGGCTTGCTGTACCGTCCGCACTTACAGATCACCTGCCACAACAGGTACTTCTTCGCGAATTGGTCCATCTTGCTTTTCCGGCACTTTTTTGGAACCTCTGTGCGGGACGTACCGACAAAAAACTCGAGGCTGGGGATTTGTTTGGTGTCCGCCTTGACCAGCCACTCACGGTACAGCTTCCGCGCACCCAATTTGGCCACCGTGTTTTGCTTGTCGGTCCGGTTTGGCGCCTTCCTGACTTTAAAAACACGTAGCCCAGCCCGCTTCATGGCCTGCTAGACGAACCATTTTGACGAATTGACTTTTTTGGCCACGTTTCGGGTGGAAAGGTTCGGGTTATTCTTAAAGTACTGCCTTATCTTCCGCGCCTTCTCTGGATATTCCGTTTTCGGTTTTCGGCCGCTTCTAGCGCGCCGCTCGATGGTCTTTGTCTCCTGAAACATCTTTACAACGCGGGACACGGTGGAATGGCGGATTCCAAGCCTTTTGCCGATCCATCTGTGCGACTGACCAGGATTATCGATCACCGCGCCCAAGATTTGATGGCGTAGCTCTTCTTGTTTCGAATGCACCTTGGAAACTACTTGACAGATCGAAATACAATTTTGCACATAAAACATAGCACTCTAAACTAGTATGGCCCATTTCATTAATTTTTACCCACGTGATAAAAAGTTACACCAAAAACAAAGTGTCGCATTTTTTCCGAGTCCAATCTTTAATTTTCCTAGCACTGAAACAGTTAAACAAATATGTTGTCCACATTTGCAGGTTATTCTTTCCATCGACGTAGGAGACGGGTACCCAATCCGAGTTCAAAGCACACTTCCCTCCAAGTACACTTTATGTGACAACCGATGGCACAACGTGTCAGCCTTGTACGAGGACCACCAAATCGTGCTCCGAGTGGACAACTATCCTCCCAACACACTCCTGGTGCAATCCAATGACGTCCTGCGAAGAGTTGCTACCAAGGCACCACTCTACATCGGAGGACTACCAGGTGAGAACACAACTTTGAATTTGAACCATTTCATCGAGGTTAATCCTATTTTCCTGCTTGCAGACACCGCACCAAGTGGAACGCTCCTCCTGCGAGAGAACTTCAAGGGCTGCATACGAAATGTAGTGATACGAAACGAACGAAAAGATTGGACTGACATGGACAACCTTCACAACGTGTTACTGAGCGAGTGCCTAGCAGTTAATTAATCCATTTTAATATTCGCATCTGTGTACATAGTAGATCATTATTCACGCCAATACGCTTACATAGTGAGGGTACAATGCAAGTAAAACGACAACTAGCCCTCGTTTCAGACCGAAAGGCCGAAACGTGGCGAGCTCCGACATACCAAAAACAACAAAATATATACTTATTCTGTATAAACGAATCGAAATGCTCCAAGAGGCTTCCTACCCTTATGTAGCTTCCTGTTGATGGTCGACAAAACGTTGCTGCGATTGTTATAGCAAAGAGCACATGTAAACGAAGTGCCCCTTTTCAGACACTTTCCCACATGTATGATAGCAACGTACACGTACAAACCACCGATCCTAATAGTAGTCTTTTTTCACTTGACTCCGCAAGTGAGCGAATCTAACTAAACATATGTGTTCTAATTGAAAGCCTTGTAAAATACATTCAAGTCAAACTGTTGAGTAACTTTAAGTATTTATTTAGACAAACTTAATGCAATTCAACTGCCAATCATTGTTTTCAGTGTAAATCCTAATTTGAACACTATTTATCGAACGAATTTTAAAAGATTGCATAAACAAAATCATTTGCTGCCATAAAATCGGATAGAATTTAATATTTAACGTCCTATTTAATACTATGAATGTCTGTTTGATGCAGGGTTTCATATTTAAAGGTGTAAATTGTTCATTATGCATATTAATTTAAACATATTTTTTATAAAACACTATTTTGTAAGCCTATGTGAAAAACTGTAGTTGAATGTTTCTGTGAAATGGATCAAAGAAAACAAATAAATATTTTTAATGTAACATAGAAAACACGACTAGAGCATATGGAAAGAAAACAGCATGTAAATAGAACAATAAGATGTCACCTGGAAGGCAGGGAAAGCCAATTGAGGGAAATGGTATTTCTATGTAGGTTGGTTACTTTGTTTCACTCCTATGTGTAGCTAATTTTGAGGCTTGACAATGTGAACCTATCAGTCGGGCGAAGGCAAAGAACGGAATCGGTTGATTGGTTCTTGCAGTTCGCTAGAAGTTAATGTAGTGTTTTATTTGGTGCGGATAAAAATTTGCCCGAATTTAGTAATTCCGTTGGATATCCTATAGATATCAGATCGTAATTTTTGAATTCATGGCAAGCGCCTTCTTTGTTCAATGGCATATACTTTGTACAGTTCGATATTGAGTTTCACAGCAAGCTACGAGTGGATTGAACGCGCTTTCTTCGTTGTGGTAAGTTTGCACGAACGATTGCTCATCACAATCTCTTTATATAGATATGGAACTCATACGTTGAATGTATAGCTTCTTACAGGATACGGTTATTTTGATTTGCTAGTGGATTATCTTTGCGCCGAATATATTCGTCAAACTCAACGGATCCAGGTAAGTAAATAGCGGAAAAATTCGAAAGAGAAATTATGGTTTTGATCTGATTCCTGTCGTACTAGAAGTAATTCGCACTTTATCCCCATTGGTTAATCCGATTTGTGTTTTTGAATTCTATAAAACACGAATTCAAAATAAATTCAGTATTCTGTACATACTGGTGGCAATGAGAGAAAGAAATCAATTATTGAGATATAGTATGATGTATGATGTATGATATGTAGTACCACCAATTGTAGCACGGAAACTAAGTCCGGCAGCAATGGGTAGAGCCTCTGTTAGACTTGAACAAACTTTAATAACCATTGTTTATCCCAATCATGCCATTGTATGAAAGGCCGAAAACGGATTGGGTGGATCGATAGGCAACATCACTTATACGTATCCACAGGGATATAAAAAATCTCTTTCTAACAACAAGATTGAAAAATTGGTCAAACGAGCAAGCCATCCAACATAAAGATGCCCCAATGGGCGGGGAGAAGAGCCCGCCCTCTATTCACAAACTGTTAGCAATGGGGAGTTGGCATTCCCATTCTCCCCATCCAGAGTGCATCAATCGGGTGCCCTGATGGTCCCTCCCATTAACATGAATTATTTATACAATAGTGAATATACATATGTCCATGAAAAATACTGCAATCATTCTTATCTATTAGGGAAGCAAAAACTATGCTCACCATAGTACATATATTCATCACATTCTGCAGTCATCCAACTTCAAACGTAATAAGATGTTTAATTTCTCCATTAAATGGACGCTGTTACCAAGAATACATAATCCTGGCAAATAAAATTAGATCTTGAATATAATTAAATGCTACAAAAACTTTTCGGAGATTTAAATTTCGTAAAAATAATGAGCAGTCAAATTTTCAACACAATTTCTTACCTTTGCACTACTGATCTAACCGTACTAGGGAATATACTCGAGCCAGACTCCAAGCTTTCTCTTTAATTGCACTATATCCTCACACATTTTCGTTGCGTATTTGCACAAATCATAAAAATCACACTTCACTTATTACACTAGCCACACGAGAATCTACGAACTCGTGATAAAATGCTAGAAAACTATGGGATTAAATTTCACAATAATTTAAATACGCTTGCACCAATTCTGAATCGTGTTTACAATTGACGTAATCTCTTGATGTTGCCAAACTATTTTATTGTGACTCTTATTCGAACGAATGATTAATAGATTAAATAAATAATAACATACTTCTAATAATAGATTTTTCCAATATTTACCGAGAAATAATGTTCTACATTTAATAATATTTGTCCATCTCTGTTGAATTTTGCGGCACTGCTCACATACTGTGTAGCATACACATCAACACTAATGTGCGTGTTCAATCATTCATAGAGTATTCTATGCCCAACGTTATGGTGAGTCTTGTTGTCAATATTCTCATGGAAGAATAACAAACAAACCCTTTCATTTTGTCTTGGTTATATGCATGCTACCCAACACACGTGAAGTGCTGTCAAATGACTTCATGCGAGAAATTTTAAAAGTTTTGTTGACGTTTATATTTTTGGGTGTGGTAGTGGAGAGCGCTAACTTATTTATATTTTTTCTTGATTAAAATCAGTACGATTAACATATGTGCAGAGATGGGATTAATGTTTTTCGTGATATTATTAAAATAGATGCATCGCAGTGGCAACTTTTCTGTATTAAATTGGAAGAAAATTTTCAGAATCGAATGTTTTGTGTGATGCTAAACGATTAACATTAAGTGAACGAATAAATTGTAAATAACTTGTGTACTCAGTGTTCGGTATTCAGTGCATATTCACCGATTTCCAGTGGAGGTCTGCTTGTTGACCTCAAGATAGGTTCCGCTTCCCTATATATGATCTTCATTCAGTTGATTCTGAAATGCAAGAAATGTTGTAAAGTGTTGAAGTGTAGAGTTCGGTGGTTCGCGCTTAATCACGTTTTCGTTCGTTTTTAGCGATAACAGCATTTCACCAAAATCTTGATTTGAGGTATCCTGAAGAAGTTTGTTAAATTTGCTACTTGATGGTGATGTTAGAACAGCAATTTTATTTTTGCCGCTTTTATTTTTGCTAGCCTAATAGTTATTGCTACCGACTTACTGGGAAGATTGAATTGGACCGATTGGCAAGATTGAATTGGAAGGGCTATAAGGACATATGGGCAAAAAAAAACAATAACTAATGTTTAAATCGTCTATGAAGTAAAATCAATTAAAACATATTATCAAATATGATGATATTGTGTGTTATGATAAAGTGATGACAACGATTGAACTGTAAAATCAAACACTAGCCAAATGGACACAGCGCTGCATGAATCAGATCAGCACAGATTTGGTAAAAAGTTCATTTGCAATCGGAAATGAAAATACATTCAGTTGTGCCTACCACAGATTCCGTAATTTTCAAAAGCCTAACACAGATGTAATTTTCAGCGTTATATTATGGACCTAAATTGAATGCTAGATTTCAAAAATTCAAGAGATATTTCATGTTAGTTTAAGCCAGATACTGCCTCAATTAGGTTTGTTCTATGGAAATGTGAAAGTCATGATATGATGAAAATAATACGATGTTGCAAAGAAATACTAAATAAAGGATGTTCCGATAAAAACTTGGTCAAACAGTAATGTGTGTGAGTTGATCTAAGTTTTTATTAATAAGTCAGATTCTTTTTCATTTTCATCTTGTTAAGATGGCTGAAGCGTTACCATCTGGCAGCCGCGGTTCGATTCTCGGTTTCGAATCATTATTGTTTTTATTTTTGAGAGTCATTCAATTTTAAGGCTCCAATCTCACACACAACTGCTAATACGCTGCACAACCTCACGCACACAGTGAATTTTTCGAAGCGAATTGATGTGTTGCTTTTTTTCTCCAAGTTATGATTCATTACGAGAAAAGAAACAAAATCATGCGAAATTGCATTACAATCTTGCTTTTTTATTTTGGATGTGGCTTAGAAGCCATCTCGATAACCACTTGACAGACTGTGACGAAATCTTTTTTTTTTTGAACTAAAGTTAGGGGAAGAACCGATTACTCGCGGCCGTCTCGAGGTTAATAGGAATAACAATTTAATGGACAGGAAGATGGGCGGGA
This sequence comes from Aedes japonicus, assembly GCA_034211315.2. NCBI lineage: Eukaryota > Metazoa > Arthropoda > Insecta > Diptera > Culicidae > Aedes > Aedes japonicus. The sequence goes on along the minus strand of JASCZW010004210.1, from coordinate 33,053 downwards.
ATTTTAATTATGACTAAGTGCTTTACCGGCCTCAAGGAGCGAATTGCCTCTATAGAACTGAGACTATCCGTGAAAATGAAGTACTGATCTGGTGTTAGGGAGGCAACAATTTCTAGCGTAAAATGCATTGCCATTAATTCAGCGACATGTACGGAACCAGGAGCTTGAAGTTTACAATTGGCGCTATAAATTTCATTAAGTATACCACTCCTCTATCAATGATCCGTCAGTGAAGAACGATTTAGTGGAATCAACTTGGCCAAACTTTACAGTAAATATTAACAAAGCAATCAGGGATTGAATGAAGCTCCTGCTTCATGAATAAATCAAAATGAACCGAACTGTCGAAGTCGGAGAAGCAAATACGATTAGGAATATTCGGCAAAGGGCTGACATTCTGTGTTATGTACAAACGGAACACAATCATGAAGCGAGTTTGATGATTTAACCGGAGAAGCTCCTCAAAGTTTTCGATTACCTGGGGTTTCATAACTTCACACCTAGTAAGGAGCCGGAGAGATAACTCTTTAAACCGATACGAGAGCGGCAAAATGCCAGCCAACACTTCAAGACTCATGGTGTGAGTCGAGTGCATGCAACCTTACGCGATACAAAGACACCGATACCGAATACGTTCCAGTTTAATGACCGAAAACAAAAACTACCGTATTCTATAACCGACAAAACTGTTGTCCGGTACAACGTTAGAAAATCTTGTGGATGCGCTCCCCACCAGGTCCCGGTAATTGTGCACAGAAAGTTGACCCTTTGCTTGCATTTTCGCTTCAGATACTCAATGTGGGATCTCCAGGTGCACTTTGAATCGAACCAGACCCCAAGATATTTAAATGACATGGAATGAGTTATCGGCTTATCCCAAATTTGAAGCTTCGGTTGTGCTGGGTTATGCTTCCTATAAAAAACTACCAACTCAGTTTTCTCCGTACAGAATTCGATACCTAGCTCGAGAGCCCAAGTAGACGTAGCCCAAAACATATGTTTTTCTGACAGCAAATTGTACAAAAATTAATTCATTAATGGAGAAAAGACACAAGCGTGGAGTTTATGTGGAAAAACTTCAACAGATACTGTGTCAAAAGCTCCCTTGATTGAATATAGAAGCCATTTTCTCTTTCTTAGCAAAAGCTAACTGAATATCTGTGGAAAGCAACGCGAGACAGTCGTTCGTTCCGTTACCCCTACGGAAACCATATTGAGCATCTGGAAGCAGGTTGTTCGTCTCGACTCATTTGTCCAAGCGGAAAAGGATCATTTTCACCTACAATTTTCGAATACAGGATAACATCGTGATGGGTCGATAGGAGTTGTGGTCAGACGCGGGCTTACCAGGTTTTCGAATGGCAACAACTCATTCGGTACAATGCTGAATTCCAGAAACTGATCAAACAACTACAACATGCGCCTCTTTGCGGCGTCTGGGAGGCTTTTTAGCAAGTTGAACTTGATCCTATCAGTCCGTATTGCCACAGCCATATTGTCACAGGAAAGGAGTGCGAGAGATTGTTTTTCCATTGAAAAGGGTTGGCTAATCTCATCTATCAAATTCGTGGTTTCGCGAGGAATCATCCGTGCCGGCACAGAATCTGGACAAACTTTTCGTGCGAACTTGAGGATCCATTGGTCCGAGTACTCCTCGTTCTCGTTGTTCGTAGTTCGGTTACGCATTCTTCACGCCGTGTTCCAAAGAGTATTCATAGACGTTTCATGCGATAGCCTGTTCACGAAAAAACCGCGTTTCTTAACCTCGATGAGGCTCTTCAGTTGGCGTTAGAGAGCCATGCTCAGGTGTTCCACGTCTACGGAAAACTTTAAACGCATCGGACTTTTTACGGTAAATCTCGGTGCATTGCTGATCCCACCATGGATAAGGAGGTTTCCTGCAAAATGACGTTCGTGGAACTGGTCGAGTTTGAGCTTGAAGCGCGCTATCCAAGATCAGGTTGGAGAGGAAGCGGTGGAAGCTTTTCTACCGTCCATCGTTACAGCTTCCTCTACTGCTGTTCTAAACATTATCCAATCGATATGATGGGTAAGATCATACGCGACGTTGGTGGATTCCGACGGATTGAACCCGGTGGCAATCGAAATTTTAATAGGCAAATTATCACTACCGTGGGGATCCTGGATCACATTCCAGGTGCAGTCCAACGATAATGAATTCGAGCAAAGTGTGAGGTCTGATCTACTACCAACAGAGGAACCGTGGATTAGGAAGGACCGAACAAATATCTGAAAGATGTTTTCGGTTAATTGAGGCTCTAGGAGGAATATATACAGAAGCAAAATTTGAAAGATTCCAATTTAGGAATCAAACTTTGACAATCCCACTGTAGAACAGTGATCAAATCCCCGACCTCATTTGGAAATTTATCCATCGAAGGAAATGATAGCTGCAAGGAGGAGCCACTTGATTGTCAATTGCTTCAAAAAAGTCACTGTTGGAAGCATTGCAAAAACAGAGGGTCAGAAATTTTGGGATATTTGAAGATACCTTCGACAATGTCATCAAATGAGAACAGCCCAGTCGAGAAAGGGATTTCTGTTCTTAAAATCGGTGCATCAAGGGTTTTGGGTGTCCTCGGAAGAGATGGAATGTCCTGGGGTGTAGTTAGTACTGAGGAAACAGGAGGAATTGGATTTTCATATTTTTCACTTTTCTTTAATATGGACAGGCTGATTTCGAGCTTCTGCTCAGCAACTTTCCGTGGGCGGATGCTTCTTCGCTTCCGTGACGCACCTTCCGGAAAACTGACTGATGTTCCCTCTTCAGTCAAATCAAAGTCAGACTCGTCATCTGACAGAGGAGCAAAAGGATGTTTAGTTGCATTGGGTGATGCTGAGGCTTTCTTAAGCATTTCTGCCAAAGACTGCCTTGAACGTTATTTTAGAGAACGTTCCAATTTCTCCCCGCGTTGCTTGTACACCGGGCACGACGAGAGAGCACGAGGAGGAGTTCCCTTGCACATTTTGGTGTGCTGTCTGCGCAGGCGCCATCCTCATGTTTCTCCCTGCAGTTGGAGCAGCGTGCCTTATTGCCGCAATGGGAGGTCGTATACCCCATCTGCTTGCATTTCTGGCAGATCATGATCCGAAGTACAAACAACCGCTAAGGTAGTCGAAGTTTTCCCAACTCGACGTATTGAGGGAGGAGTGAGCCTGAGAAGGTCACACGAAACGAGTCTGAGTGGGTAAATTACTCTTTACCCTCACTAATTGACACAGTGTCTAGTTTCTGCACATCGAGTATCTTGATTGAAGGAAGCAGGGGGTTCTTAAAGCAACCAGCCCCCTGCTTCTTCAGGATCTCGGGGGTAAAACTCGCTTCGGAGACCCCACCTTGTATCTCAATACCTCGAGCTGGGATGTATACTTAATACTCCAGTGTAAAAAACTGAAAGACAGCAATCTCATTAGCTTGTTAAAGCTTGGACACAACGACCCTTAGTCTATTGGGTCTCACCTTGATTATCTCGGTCACGAGAATTGTTTTGTCTGATCATTTGAAATATGATATATGTTCAGTGGTTTCGTTTTGGGCTGAAAATAGACAACTCATGGACCACCTGAATCAGCTGGATAGGCACGTGAACGTGTGGCTTTAGGAGACACCTCAACATTTAGTGTCAGGGATGAATCATCCTCCGACAAATCATCCATGATTCAACCGTGGGCGCTCTAAACGCTCAACCACTGTAACAATGACAATATAGATACAATATTAAAGCTAAACAGAGAGAGAATAAGAGAAAAAGAAACTTATCTTATATGTATAACTGAGATGCAACTGCTGCCGCTGCAGCCGGGTGGCGAACGTTGGTGTAGTGTGAAGCACAACGAGCGTGGTTCGATGAACTCTTACAGCAGATGAAGTGATACCACTTTATGGGCTGCTGGTGTGCGTGATCACGCAGAGATGTGCAAAATGGCTTGGCCAATTGCAATCAATCACTTATCTTTTTTATCACTGTTCCAATCACAGATTTTCTTCTTCATAAAAAAAACTCATAAGGGCGAGGAATTGGCATGACCGTGGGTTGGGTTATTCTATTTGTTATTTTTATTTAATTTTTGGTTGGTTTATATCGATAAAGCCGAAAATAAAAAAAGGTATTTTTACGTAACGTCTCGGCTTACTTTTCTTCAGCCATCATTAGACGTATAAAATAAGTCTTTATTACTTTCATTCTATTTGCTTAGAACATATATCACGCACAACTTGCTGATTATCGCCTAACCAGTTCTTGCGTCAAAACTATACTAGTGTCTTTTTAAATATCAGCAAACATTATAACGACCAGAAACCAATCTTTTAATACCCTAACATCTTCATTCAGTAAAGTATTAACAACGGTACAATAAGACTCATATGGGAACAATTGCCCTATATTGATTTAAGAGACAGTGAAATTGGAAAGTTTAGTTTTCCTAGAAATGAAGAAAACTAATTAATCCGGCAAATTACGTCGAAAAAGCATCATATCAAGGTCAAGATCATGTAAAACAATGACGAACTGTTTCTATTCTCTGAAGTATGGCATAGATATTATGTTTGTTTTGCTTAGACAGTTATACGTCTACTAAGTAATTGCGGAACTTTATGATGCTTCCATCTTTTCGAACGCGATAGAAAAACTTTTCCGTATTCCCCGAGGAGCGGATCGATACGTTCGTAAACAAATTAATATAAATCACGCTTGTTAGGTAATTATAAAGTCATAATAAAAATGCCGGTAAAAGAACAACCGAACGAGAATTATTGCTATAACTCTTAAAGTTTTCCTTTGCATTGCCATATCCATTAACAAAGATCGAAGACAAAAGCAAAGTTCACCGAACGACAAAACTTTTCCTCGAGCCGACCGTTTTTATGAAGCCTTGAATTCAGAACGTCTCAAAGTTGTTGTTTGCTTTCTGTTTCTTCAATCCACCTTGTGTGAACAAGTGCCGTAGATACATCTATGGAGGACACCGGACGGTAAAGTGTGCTGCAGCTCTACAAAAAGGGGAAAACAACTTTGTTTGTCGCTCTGCGATGATCCGTAGCTAATTTGCCTGCAACCGGCGGATGATGACTTCGTTTCAGTGTCACTAAGGATGAACGATTTTCCACTGGAGCGAGGAATATTAATTAATTTATTGCGTCTTTGACGTTCTGCGCATTCTGTAAAAGGAAAACAAGGAAGGAAGTCGTGTCGTGTTATTTGTCTGTGAGGGACAATAGTCTGAGTGTATGAAGGGTAGGAGCGTTATCTGTCGTAAATCGTCTGCTACTGGGGTACACTTGTTAGGAAGTAGTTGCTCGAACGACTAAGGTAAAAGCAAAAATCAAAAGGAATCTAGTGATTTAAAAATTGGCTCAATGCTTTAGAGCCCAATTGATCCCAAGTTCAAGCATTAAGTGCCCTATTCTTACGCCATAAGAGTCACCCACAATTGATACGTCGCGGATGCGTTTGCGTGAATTTGACAGTTTGCTCAATGATTTGCTGTCAAATTTACGTCAACGGAACGCAAACGTATCTATTGTGGGTGACCCTCTACGGTTCTTGGATCTTTTGACATATTCGGTTATTGCCAGTGTGGAACTGGGTTCGCCCTAGGTCCGCCATATCAGCTCAAAACGTTGTTTTATTCAATAGGGTCGGATCTGGATCATCGATGAGGTCGCTCTCAACTTTTTTCGAGGTTAAACCTAGATTCACCAATAAACACAAACATGGTCTGTCAAAATAAAATGTTTATGTTTTGACCTTATACCATCATACGGACTCGACTGTGGATCCGTTTCCGTTCGGTAATTGCGTGACAGAGTCAGACTTGACCCTGGTTTAAAACCGAAAACGACATTTGTTTTTGTTTGATTTGCTGTGTTACTTTGACAGAATATTTGAGGGATTGCTGATTTGGAGTAAAATTTTTAGGGTTGATTCATTTTGCTTGGGGCAGAGCTTCAGACTGATGTGCTAGTATTTCCTGAGCAAAACATTTTTTTTTCTTGAGCATCCAGTCCCTGGGCAAAGTTTAAATACTTGCGTGGGAGATCTGAGTCTTTAAGCTGTCCTTTCTAAATACAGCACTGGAAAAAGTCGAGCACTCCACACGGAACTTCTTGCCGGAAACTGTGTTTACTGATTACGGTGTCTTCATAAACTATTTTCACATGTTTCAACTGTGTTCTTCACAATGATGTCGCTTATGCCAATCATTAGTTGATGCTATGAACATCATTGGGTACGAAATGGTAATAGTGAGCAAGTTTCAAACGGCAAAATTGAGTAGTAGTTTATAAGGTTCCTATGCATGTTTTCTCCAGTCCCAGTGTACTACACAATATGCTTAACGTAAAAAACGTGAAAAACCTGACTATCGCCAACTCCATCAGGTGGGGTGAAACATAATCTCTTTGACCGCCAAAATGCGATGCTACAGCAAAATAAAAAGTTATAGTTCATATTTAGACATACACGTCAAATTTCAGTGCGATACTGCCGTAAGTTTTGATTTGACAGTCGATTGTTGTTGACGTATTTGGCATCATGTTGAATATGGATAACAACGATTTTCGTTCTCTCATAAAACATTATTTTTAAGAGGCAAAACGGCGAAAGAAAAAAAGAAAAGTTTGATTAGTATTATGGGGACCATCGTTAAATATTAATTTCGTGAGTTTCGTTGTGGCCGCAACCCCACTACCGATCAAGTCCGCAACGGCAGGCCCTCCGATGCGGTCCCACAGGACAATGTCAAAAAAGCTGATGAAATGGTGTTGGTTGACCCAAAGGGGAAGGTGCGTGAGCTAGCGGTTGCCACAAACATTAGTACCAGTACTGAGCACACATGCCATATTTTGGGCGAGATTCTGCATATGAAAAATTTATCCTGCCACTTGGTGCCAGACATGCTCATCTACAATTGTATTTGTAGATTACAATAGTTTTTGACACTCACATTTTGCATAACCACGTCTTTTATAAAAACATTTTAGAAAAAAATTTGAAGTTTATTTTGTAGCTTGTCTGCAAAATTTTCCGGATCATACACAAATTCTTTGGTTATGAAATCGTTTAAATTATGTGCATTCACAAAAAGCAATAGCACTTTCGACGCACTAGTAACATACGATGATATTTGCATCTCGTAGAACGATACGAGTCACCTTAAAAACATTTATTGAATTCAAAAACCTGCACATGCCAAATTTAGTACCAGTTGCTTGATTGGTTATCGAGTTATGCAGAAATTTGTATTTCAATTGTATGGGAACTCTCCTTTAAGAGTGCGGAGGGTCTCAAACTACCATTGAAACATTATTCTGCCTTTATAAGCCCCCCGACTTGCTAAAATTGATTCCATTTGCTCTATTAGCTCTCGAGTTATGCAAAATTTTGTTTATTTTTATCGGAGCTCCCCTTTCAAAAGGGGAAGGAGTCTCAAACCATCATAAGAATATTCTCCAGTTCTTAAACGGCCTGCAAACAAATTTTCAAGCCTATCGGTGAGCGTTTAATTCGTAACGATATTTCGTGACGAACGCTATTTTCAGATTTTCATGTGACACCCTACCTTTGCCGTAAGACGTAGTCTACGTCAAAAAAGATCCAAATAAACAGACGGATAAACCTCAAAAACTTTATATCCATTAATGCCATTTTTTAACATATGAAACATGTGATAACTACACTATTTAAACTTATTCATGAATGAATTCATTCTTTAGTTGCGTATCTATAAAATAACACTTATATGAAGCTAACAGATCTGAAATCCACTGATCCTGGAATCGTTTTGACGGAGGGATTCACCGGCTTCGCGAATTAACGCCGCCGTTGGGCTTTAACTTTCGGCCGCATTATTACTCACCGGAATTAATTTTAATTATTGACAAAGTTACGCTCGGCCTGTACAATGATTGTTTACAAGTTCATAGAAGGAAACTGGGTGGAATGAAAATATCAGCTGACGAGCATTTTTGCCAGTTCAAGGAAAAACATTATTCCTACCAAAAATTTTGCTCATGGTAGATTATTTTTCATTGCAATTTAGCAAATATTATGCTTCCAACTCAATTAATATATCATAAGACATCGAAAAACATCTGGCACAACATGTTTTGTACAGATATATCTCAGTTTTTGAACATGCCAAACCCCATCAGCTAAAATTATCAAGATAAAAATTTGGCAACTGTCGATGATCGCTGATTCTCTGGCTCGCTTTAAGGGTAGTGTGTGTGATGCCTAAAGTGTGGCTTATATTGTTGCGAATCTCGAAGTTGCAATGCGATCAAATGGATCGTCATGTCCAGGCCTACGACAAGGACCACTTTTTCACGTAGACAACATCTCAGCAAGCTCAGCTGTCAAAAAATGTCAACATTGTAAGTTGTGTTTGTTGTAGCGCGTTTAAGGACTGTATTCGATGAAATTTGGACACACGCAATTGTTCGTAACTTTTTAGCGTGTGGGTAAAAATTATTGAAATTTTAACCTGAATGTTGTGTTGTGTCAATTGTGTAATGAGTTTCGTGAAAATCGGTCGAGTGGTTTCAGTGATGGCTTCGAATGAAGAAATAGTGCGCCAACAAATTTTGGGCACTCACTTCGAAAACACAAACGCTTCTCATCGATGGATCGGAAAACAGCTCGGAATCGCACATTCAACCGTATCTCATGTGATCAAAACGTTCAAGGACCGTAAGACAACCAAGCGAAGAAATGGTAGTGGCAAAAAACATGGCACATCAAATCCGGAGAAGGCCAGGATGGTATTGAAACAATTTAAGCGTTATCCGAACATTTCGATCAGGGATGTTGCGAAAAAGGCGAAAGTTTCAGTTTGTTTTGTGCAGAAAACAATGAAACGTTCTGGATTACTTGTATACAAGGTTCAGAAGGCACCGAACCGGAGCGATAAACAGAACTCGGTGGCCAAAACTCGTGCAAGAAAACTGTACAGGGAGTGGCTCACAAAACCGTTCTGCATTGTGATGGACGATGAGACCGACATCAAAGCCGACACCAAACAAATGCCAGGACAGGAACACTACGTCGCCACCTCTAAGTTGGCCGTTCCGGAGAGTGTACGGAAGAAGAAACTGTCGAAATTCGCCAAAAAATTCCTTGTCTGGCAAGCGATCTGCGGATGTGGCAAAATGAGTCAGCCCCTCATCACCTCTGGGACCGTCAACGGACAAATCTACAAGGACGAATGCCTCCAAAAACGACATCTGCCCTTTTTGAGATCTCACGATGGCCCGACACTGTTTTGGCTGGATTTGGCATCTTGCCACTATGGCCGGCTCGTCTTAGACTGGTACAAAGATAATAATGTAGTTTTTGTACCAAAAGACGTCAACCCTCCTAACACTCCGGAACATCTCCCAATTGAAAAATTTTGTGCAATCATGAAGGCAAACCTTGTTAAAACTCCAAAACTGATAAAAAATAAACTTAAACTAAAGAAAGTGTGGTTAAAAGTAAGTAAGCAAGTCGGTCCTATCATTGCCCAAAATTTGATGAAAGGGGTCAAGGCAAAGGTGCAGGCATTTGGGTTGGGAGAAGAGGTTCAATAAACCAATGATGTTAAAACTTAACCATTTAGTAGTACTTTATTTCCATAAAGTTTGAAAAGAATCGGGCTCAACAAAAATTTGTGGTGACCTATTTTGTGTGTCCAAATTTCATCGAATCTTTACGTTTTGTCTGTTGTTTCTCGTTTTCGTTGTGCACGTCATACAAAGCAGAAAGATCGCTTTCTGTGGTGTTTTACATCACAACAGACAATCAAAACAAATGATTAGACTTCTATTTGACAGTTGACAGCGGGCCCAAATCAATTTGGGCCCAGGACATCCTGTGTACTGTCAATCACTGCTATTGATATAGGCTTGCCAATGGCCTGGTCAGGTCTTACTTGGAGCGCGATTGATTTGACGAGTTGCGCTGTTCGGTTACATTGACAATACAGTGACCTGACTTGTTTCTCGTTTGCAAAATTCGGAAGCATTGAGAGTCTGCCTAAGTCTTAGTCGGTAAATAAAATCGAAAGCGAGTTTTACGCACCAATGTATATGGTGAGGCAGGTAAGGAATCTTGTTGATGAACAGTTCTTTGTACTACCGAAAAAAGAAGGGTGATGATGTCGCTCAAAGAGGCTTATATGATTTTTGTAGATATGTACAAAACTGTGAATATTGGTTTCACAGTATTTACACAGTTGCGACCAAAGCATTGTATTTTGCTCGACTCTACTGGTATACATAATGTATGCATATGTACAATTCATGAAAATGTAAATTTAATGTTCAACAGTTTAAGAATTAGGTCACAAGATGAAATAATACAAAAAATGCTTTGAAGTATTTCCACCAGAACAGATGAATGCTTTTTCCGTGCTTCCAATGAACATATTGAAGAGGAACTTACATTGATATTAGAATCAAATGACAAAGAAGATGTTAAGTTTCAGCAGTGGTTGAATACTGATTGCTGTAATTAAAAATAGATTATTAAACCTGTTGATGAATTTGTTCCGTGTCTCGTTGATAAAATTGACGAACTTATTACTCATGACTTTATTTTTAAACAACAATCATCATTTCTCAGAAATTAAAAAGATTCATTAAAGGATGATGAAATTCTTGCGATTTGTGATTTCTCTGAAAATAATTCATTTATAATTCAAAACTCTGCTCAAGGATATCATTGGAACAACTCGTAAGCAACAATACACCCTTTTGAAATTTACTATAAGAAAGATAATAAACTTACAAATGATAGCTTCATTATCATATCGAAAGTAATGACTCACGATACAGTTGCAGTTCAGTTGTTCATCACAATAATGATAGATTTTATGAAAAAATTAACGAACTTTTCTAAAAATTTTTTTATGTCCGATGGGGCAGCATCACAATACAAAAATAAGAAGAACTTTGCTAGTCTATGTAGATTCCAGTCAAAGCATGCATTAAGAGCAGAATGGCATTTTTTGCAACGTCCCATGGAAAAGGTCCCTGTGATGCTATTGGTGGCACTCTCCAGCGAATGGGAAAAAGAGCAAGTCTTGCTCGAGATTATGATACCATAACAACCCCACGAGAGTTATATAACTGGGTAGTTGAACAGACAAATTGAAATATCACCAAATTAAATTTCTGTTACGTATCCACTGAACAGTACATTAAAATGTCAGAAGAACTCGAAGAAATATATAATAACGCCAAAACTATACCAGGCACGAAGAAATTCCACAATTTTTTGCCTACTCCTGGTGACAAAGTAGAGGCAAAAAGGTATTCTAATTCAGGAGATGAACCAAACATATTTACCATGATCTGTAAAAAAAATAGAAAAGAACATGATAAAAAATAGTTCTAAGACAAATATTATAATATGTATATATGAGACACTAAATAAAAATGAATATATAAAAGTGAAATTCAATACATATTGCGATCAAACATTAAAACCGTTCTAAATTATTGAATAAATAGGACAAAATCTCCTAAAAAATTGAGTTTCATTAGATTCTGGGATGGTTATGACCTTCACTGGTTTAGTTTTTGATTACAAAATACACTAAGGTTTTTTTTTGCACGGGGGATACGGTTCACTTTTAGTATGGAACTGTGGAAAAAAAGACTAAATTGAGTTGATAAATTCACATGCTTACACATTTTATATTGTTTCGATTTTGTTTGTATGCAATGGCCAAAATACAGTTTTTTAAAATTTTGAGTATTTACACACAAAATTGTGAATTTTTTGAACAACTGCCATATGATTACTTTTGGCACAAAACGTAAAATGTGATTTGAATTAGGTCGATAAGTGGTTCCGTTCTGGAGTTATCGCCGAACACAACCCGTGTAAAAAAAAACGTGCAAAAAAAAAACCTACTGTACACTGAAAAACAAAATCAATGGAGCATGAAAAAGTTTTTGTTAAAAAAACTTTGTTTCTTTAAAAGTGTCCATCTTGTAATGTATGAACGGTTGGTAGGGAACATAATTACCTATGTTGAGACAAAATTTTATCCAAATCAAAAATGGTGTTTTTTTAAATCAGAATTAAAAAAAAATTTAAATTAAAAAAAAATTAAATTTTAAAAATGATTTTTGTTTTGATCAATATGTTTTTCTTAAAAATTGACTTATTTTGTGCTAATCACCCCTACATCACTTTTTTGTAAGAGTAGTCATTTCTTTTATTATCGATAAAAAAAAGTTTAGCCCTTTTCAAAAGACAGTCTAGAAAAAAGATGAAGAGACTAAGTATGCAAAGTGGCTTATCTAGTCATGGACTACACACCCAGAAAGTTTCGTAATTATCTGAGAGGGTGCTGCCAACTTTGAATACGATTTGGGGCGAAAACCGTCTATTTAAGATGTAAGCTTAGTAAATAGGGAGAAGATTGATGAAGGTTTTGAAGATTTACTGCAAAAAGATGGAGTACGATTCAAGTTGATGGATTCTGATTCAAGAGGTGGAAAAAGAGTTTTCAAAGATTGATTCGTAAGTGCGAAATTTTTAGATTATCTTGAATCTGTATTTAGATGTGTCGCACCCTCACTGGCTGTCAAAAGATAAACCTTTTCTAGTGGAGTTCGCGTAAACTAAAGATAATCTGCGCAGTAAAAAAACGACTATTTCCGTATGGATGGTAGGAAAGAACGGAAAAAGGTTTATAACAAACCAAATGGCATTTTATTCATAAAAAAATTAAAAACTTCCCAAAAATACTTCTACTTCCTGTCGCATCACCTAACGACAGTTACCCAAAACTTTAGCCAAAGGTGAAAAAAAAGAAGCTTGTTGGCATATTGTTCAAATCATCCTCCTTTTTGGCCACAAAGCGCTCGCTTCGAGTAGTGTGCCGACGCAAGACCCGGCCAAAACACCACTTCGTCATCCTTGTGGTACTTTTCATCTCACAGGCGGCACGCACGACTTCCATCGGCATTTCGTCCCAAATTCGTTTGATTACGGGTTTGAATTGGTTTATATTAGACGGCCTGTGGTCATTTACTTTCGTTAGCATTTATGACCATGCGAAATAATCCAAGGGATTTAGATCTGGTGAACTGGGAGGCCATTCATTCTTGTCCAATAAATCGGTCAAATTTTCTCGGCAGCCCTGAACGAGGTTTGCAGTATGCGATGGCGCTTCGTCCTGCTGAAACACATAGTGATCATCTCCAAACACCTCTTGTACATATGGCTTGACAACTTTCTCCAAAACTTCCGTTTTATAATGAAAATCAGTGGTAATTTGCCTCGCTTACAAATTCCTCCCCAAACCATCACTGACGCAGCACTTTGGAACCGTGGAATATTCTTATCACTCTCTGGAACAGTTCTCGAAGAGAGAGCCCACAATCTGTCGTTCTGGACATTGTGGGATTGTTGCAAGACGAATAATTTTTCGTAGGAAAAGATAAATTCTTCCCCAACGTGCCGCGACAAAAGCAGACTTGCTCTTTCGAGTCGTTTCTGCTTGGAAGGTTCCGAAGCTCCGTGAACCTTACGTTTCTTGAAAGCTTGGAATCCGAGGTCATTTTGCAGTATGTTGTGCATTGACGATCTCGAAACATTCAGATCAGCGGCCATTTTACGTACAGAGCGCTGTGATTTTCGTCTAATCCGTTCCCTGACCACTTGAACAACTCGTTCAGTCCGCACCGTACGAGTACGACCGGATCTCTTTTGGTCATCCAACGAGCAGGTGTCACGATACCTGCGGATGGTTCGGTACACAAAATCCCGCATTACTCCGAGGTTTTTCAAATTTCTGCCCCCCTTTCAAAAACATTTTTATCACCACAGCACGAAACTCCTTCATCGCTGGTAAAAGATAAACACCGAATGAAAACAATCGGACATAACCTAAAAGCGTTTGTATAAACATAGTGCAAAACCACACCAACACATACGTGAAGCATGTTGAGTAGTTGCACGACACCAATGCAAGGAAAAAGTGTATGAAAATGTATTGGACACGGTGTAAGGGTACAGAGTGACATCAAATCGAGATGATCAGCAAAACACAACAGCCAAAGGAAGAGCGCGGAAGGTGTACACGAGTTTGAACGTCGTAATGGACGATGAAACATACGTCAAGGTTGATTTCAACCAGCTCCCTGGTCAAGAGTTTTATACGGCTACCGGAAGAGGTAAGGTTCACGATAAGTTCACAGCGATGGACGAAAACGAAATGATGAAGAAGTATAAAAAAACGAAGAAAAACGTACCAAAAACTACTGTACAAGCTCTAATGAAGGGCGTCTATCTCAAATGTCCAGCACAAACTTAAAATTATGTACTCTGATATAAATACATATACTGCTGTAAACTGCTGCGAAAAGTTGATTTCATTTCCATAACTACAATTGATCCACCAATCAATTTGTCACAATAAAGATCGGCTCATCCTTTTCGATTGATTTGAAAGCTTATTGGATTTGGAAAACTGCACAAGAACAGTTGTTTTGCCTAGCTGTAATTTAAAAGTTCATTTTTAATCCGTACTATATTGCTCAACTGGAACTGAAACGATTTGTTAGAACTGTAAATTTGGATTAGTTGCTCATCATCCTCGAAATTTCAAATGTTCAATCGGGACTGAAGGTTATTCTCTAAACTAAAACAACCTGCCAGTGTCATTTGACCCTGAATGTGTGAGCAATAATTTCAATTCGATGTGGTTTTATTTCCTCATTTTCTTGCTGTCTATGTTTATCAGTAAATCAATACAATCGTTATAAACGAGCCATTGTAGTTTATACAGCTCTTGAACATAAGCATAAAATTAAATAACATGTTGTTCAGGAAGTGTGAAGGACAGATAAAAACAAGTGAAGTCATACAGTTACGCTAGAATTATAAGATAGCTGATCAATGCATACCGGTTTGTTCTGAAGTAAGAACCTAACCCTATATTTAATACAGACAGCAAAACGTGCAAAAAAGTCGTGAGCGAAAAGTATTGCTTGGTACAATTTCCATTATTTCAGCATTAAGGCAACAGATATCCGTAAATTATTGCTCACCTTCCGTATCCCGTCGAATCGAACAAATAAGATAGTGTCAAAAGTACTAACAACTAAAGTCGACAACCGGTGACCTGTATGGTTAGTGCTGTTTTCCTGCAAAGAGAAGACTATATTCGATTCTGCATTTTCAGTGATGACTTCCGCCAGTGGAACGGCCCATATAAGGCTTCCCGAATAACATCACCGCCACGGCGGCCACAGCTTACAACGGCGATTTCCGATAGTCATGCGGATATTGATACATGCCATGCTTATTAAGGTCCCATTCTGATCGTAACTATATCTCTCCAAAGACAGCGATGTGTTCGCCACCATGCATCGTTGCCTAATTTGATTACAACAAGTGGCACGTTTTGCGTCGAAAGTGCAGATGATGAATAAATCAGAAATGTTCTAGGCAGTATACAATGAAGCCTTGAGACACGTGCAAGCAGCTAAAGTCAGACGGAGGGAAGGAACGAAACAAAAAGCACATGGTGGTTATGGTTATTTCATCGGTGCTGGAAGAATTTTTGTTCTACTCTTGTTGGTATATGAAATTTGCCAAAATTACGATACTAGGGATTCTTTTTTTTAAGAAAATGCAATCACTTTTTGAAAAGTGTTTGAATTAACATATGCTTTAAGTTACTACTACAAACAGTTGAGAGTTTTCGATGTCTGGTAGCACTTTTGGATAAGTATGATTGTGGGGCAAAGAGGCCATGCATTTCCGAAACTCTAAAATAAACTGATTATCGACTGCGACTTTGTGGTGTTAAGATGATTTCTTTGGCTTTCAGTTTTTATAATAATGAAAACAGACAATTTTCTATTTTCCGACGTTTCGGCGTAATATATTTCGCCTTCTTCTACGGATTACTGTGAAAATGTAATGTGTCGGTATGCTGTGTGTGGTGTTTCTTATATAATTTACTTTCTAGATTTCTGTTTTTGTCATATTATGTTCTGTTATTACATTTAAACGTCTAGTAATTCTATTGAACATCACTTTTAAGGACAAATAAATACAAAGAAAGGTCAAATAAATTATACAAATATCTACAAAACATAGTACGTGAGAAAGCTATTTACCCTATTTTTACACTTTTACACTGTTCCGGTATGTCTAGTTAACTATTGAATAATGGTTGTGTTAAATCCTGAGAGGTGGTGTCTGGGTTGGTGTTTCTTGTATTTGTGGTTCTATTTCTAATCATGTTTACTTAGTCCTTCTGTGTCTGTTCGTTTGTTGATACTGTTGTTGTCATTAATTATGTTGATCATCTTCAAAATTGGCAATGAATTCTTTTTGAATGTTTGGTTTAACATACGGGTTGTGTCAAAATTAAATTTATGTGAGTGATCAATGCAATGTGACAGAAGCGCATTTTTTCCCTCAGTGCTAGCACTGGTTCGTCTGTATAGGTTTTTCCAGATTGTAGCGGGCGCTCAAGTTGGTTGCAATTGCTCTTGTGTCCTGACAATCTTTGTTCAAGGCAGTTGCCGGTCATCCCTATGTAGCACTTCATGCAATCTTTACATTGTATCCGATAAATAACATTGTTGCGGTGGCTCATTGGTATCGGATCTTTTGTGCGAGTGTAGAAGAGTAAATGTGAGCACATGCCAAATTTGGCATGAGCGGGTTTTTGAATGCGAGAAACGTTTTTATGGTAGTTCGAGACCCCTGTTATTTTGGGAAAGGGGGGTTCCCATATAAATGAAACACAAATTTCAACCAAATCTGAGAACTATCCCTACAGCTATGCAAATTTGTATGCAGGAGTTTTTTGGACCGGGAAAGGATCTTATGATAGTTCGAGACCCCTTTCCCCTCTGGAAGAGGGGGACCCCATACAAATTATACCCAAATCTCAGCATAACTCAAGAATCAATTTAAAAAAATGTAACCATATTTGGGATACGAAGGTTTTAGAAGGCAAGAAATGTTAGTTTGAAACCCTTCCTCTCATAAAAATGAAACACAAATTTAAACCAAACATGAAAATTATCCCTACTGTTATGAAAATGTGTATGCAGGGGTTTTTGAGGTCGGACTAGGTTCTCATGATTCGAGACTCCTCCTTCGTATTAAAGGGGGTTCCCATACAAATAAAACACAAATTTCTGCATAATTCGAGAACTAATCAAGAAAATGGAACTAAATTTGGCATGTGGGGATTTTTGAGGTCAAATTTTTTTCTTAGGTGGTTCGAGACTCCATACCTCGGGGGAGGGGGGGGAGATTTCTCAAACAAAAGAAACAGCAATTTGAACCAAACATGAGCATTATCCAGGTAACTAAAACAAAGTAACTGTGCTGATCGAAGTTTGAACCCCTTCTTAGTAAGAATGTGGGGTGTGCTTGAGCTACTCTCAGTTCTACATAATGCACAAGAAGTTAATCTAAGGTTATGCTAGAGAAAATTTCGCTCAAAATGACAGGATGCGGAAATGCTTCTACACAGAAAGAAAAACCGGTAGAAACCACCAGTCTAAAGGTTAAATGAAAAACAGAAACAGACTTTCGGAGACTTTTCGAGTTGAGAAGTGAACTGATTTTGACTTTAAGGATTTGAATTCAATTGCTGAGATGTTCATGGCAATAATATTGAAACATGTCCTTTATCATCGTTGGCAACTGCTTGCATTTTTTTTTTTCATCTGTTCTTGACATAAACCACCGCGACCAATGATTTGATCTATTGTAGTATACACCATACCCTTTGTTAAGTGCATGTCGAGTTACCTCATAACTATTGAAAAATAATGAAGTATTCGGTGTTGTTACAGTTGCCATTGCTTGTTTTGTTTGCAATGAATCGGCTTTTATTGAATGTTTCCACTATTTAAACCCTTTGAGGAGTGAGAGCACACTTCAAAGGCGCGCCCCTTTATCTGCCAAAACCGGATTCATTGCAAAGAAAACAAATTATGACTCTGATACTGATAGAACCACTAGTTATAACCAATTCAAACTATAGAACATCAACTAGAAAATAAGAACTCACATAAATGACTTCTAGCCATGTTTTCCTTATTCCATACTCATCCTTTGTGGCTCAATCCGGGTATTGTCACTTTTCACATGACATAAAATGTAATAAAGACTAAGATATGTTCCTTTGACTACAAAAAACAAACAAATATGTTCCCTAGTTTGAATTAATTCGTACTAGGGTTCGGTGGTAAATCTGATACCCCGTAACGCACCACGAAAACGTGATCTACCAGCGTGACGAATCAGACTTCAGAAATTACTGAAATGGGTTCCGAAAGTTTATTTTGAAAGCGAATAGTTTATGTGTTAAGTATGACTGAAGCCAGCTCAAAAGTCCAGGCTAGATTCCTATTGGAGAAATAATAATCGGTCAAATGCTTAACTGAAGTCAGTGTGAGGCGCTTCCACATGGACCATGGTACTTAGAATTGAAGTTTCAAATATTTGTAATAGTTGAGCGGCCTTCGAATAATACATGCTGTTCATTTGTAATTAGATTTTTGAGTTGATGAAAAATTTTGTTATTGACAATAGATTCAAAAAGGAATGCAACCCAAAAAAGGCAATTCCACGATAGGTACGAATGTCTGATTTGAAAATAGAAATATAAGAGGATTTTCAAATTTCGGGCAATTTTTCATTCTTCGGAGTCAATTTTAAAGAGTTATTCTAAGAGGAGTGTCAGTTCTTCTAGAAGTCCTTAAGACTCGCCCAAATTTTTTAGCGACGTCAAGACTTCATGTTGACATTATTGATTTCTTTAAAAGGTATTGAGAGTTTCGGGAATGAAGGCAAAGAAGTCGAAAAAATTGGGGTTACTTCATGAAAGAGTTTTGCAAACAGGTTACAAATTTCAGAAGAATTTTCACCTACAGTTCCGTCAAAATACATTCGTGAAGGATAGTTGTTATTTTTCAATTGCGTGTTTACGTAATTGAGAAAAGATTTACGACATAATTTGACTTCTGATACGACTTTAACGATTACATTATTTATGTGCAAAACTAATGGCTTTGCCAGGGTGAATTGCTACTCCATGTATTTTTTTTCTTTCTTTTATCTCCCTCTCTCTCTCTCTCTCTCTCTCTCTCTCTCTTTCTCTCTCTCTCGCAAAGTTACCTAGCTTTTTCTAATTTATAAATCTCGCATGTTAGTGAATGAACATCGAATCGAACTCCATCATATTGCTCGCAGCTAGTAATCATACAAACTGATGTAATGAAATATTGTATATCTAGTACAGATTTGAGATTATTTCTTGTTTTAGGAAGGTTTACGACGCCTTTGATGATATCGTTGCGTAAATCCTTTCGAATCATCTCGCCTGTTTTTTTTTTATCATTTGTCGTTTAATTATTTTCTTAGTCAGTATTATGTTTGCAAGTTCAATATGGTGTTTCATAATTTATTCATTCTCTTGTGATTCAGTCTGTGAAGTGTGTCATTTATGTGCTCAAAGAGTCTTCCGACGCAGTTTTCTCGAACTAAATCTAAGAATTAATTCTATTGTTCCTTGTGCGTTAGAATGATACAATTTAACCCCTTTTGAGCCACTTTATTGTGACTGCCTCAAATGGTGTTACATTTCCAAATTATTGAGTTTGTCAGTGTATTTTTTCATTCTTTTGTAGTTTAGTCATTTATGTGTTGTGAATGTCTTTCTGAGCAGCTTTCTCGAATCAAAAATAAGTTGTCATTATTTCGTCAAGACACTTGAACTCTACCAGTTTCAGTAATGTTTGATGTTACAAACCACAGTAGTCCCAACAGTATATTGTTATGGTTTACTGCTGGGACTCATCAGATAGAAGTTTCCTTTAAAAGGTCGTTACGCTTCCTTATGTTATTTGAGGTCGATTAGTGATTAGTTAGCCAGTGTCACGATCAAGAGGGCATTTTGGAAGATGTTACAAGTCGTTTATAATTTAGTTAATACACAGATAAAAAGAAATATTTAATTTTATGCGTTTTCTAATGCACATAGCGGGAATGCTAGATTTGACAGAAATTAATGGGATATTTCATGTAAATTAAGGTCAGTCTGTTGCATCTAGTCTGTTGTATGACATATTACTAACATTGTTGTATGGTGCATGGAAAATTGCATAGAACTTTGTCTCTTACGCCTCCTTTAGGTTGAAATTAAACGAGAGAAAATTTTACGCGCATGTTCAAATTAATTTTTTTTTCTGTGTAGATGTCTAGTTCTTATGTACTCTAAAACTCATCGATCCATACCTCGTCTTAACTCGTTTGAATGACCTATCACTTTGTCTGCCTTGGTAAGTTCTTGTCTTCTGCATTATTCAGTTTAATCCTATAGTCGTTTTAGAACAGTTAACGTTTACTTGTCCTTTCATTACCTCCTTTTTATTTGTGTAATCCTTATCTCGTAGTCGTTTAGTCGCTTCAAAGTCTTAGATGCATGTGAAGCCTAACAATACTTATTTGAGTCCTGGTAAGCTCTAAGATTCACTTTTGGGTGGCAAAGTAAAGTATCATTACGCCTAGTCCCTATTTATTGAGCATGAGAATGAGCATGATTGACCGCCCGAGGTTGCTACTCCGTTATTTCCAGATCAGCTGTTATTACAAGGAGAACCAAAAGATGATACTTGGGACTAGTATACATCCTCAATGTGTAAAAACTGGTGATTTCAAACCCTGTAGGTCGCTGGCCTCGCCCGAATGCAGGTCGAGTAGGGAATGAGTAATAATATGATGACGTAATACTCGCTTTATTGGGAGCCAAGAACACTCCCACGAGAAATCACGGGGATGTTGGATAAAACGGTTGGGTTTGCAGCTGGATCCGTTTTAATTAACGGTGTGCTGAATTCAACTGACGCCTGCTGCGAATAAGATATTTAACTATGGATATTTAGCCCGGTTTATTATCTGTACAGAGATGCACATAAAAGTTATTCAAATTTTATACCGTTCTAAACCAACAGTTAGGATGTTGTTGGGGCCACTCACAAGTGTGAGTGGTTAATAGAAAAATACCTTATGTTACACAGCAGTAACACATCATTGAAGCAGAGACTTATATTTATGATTATTTTTCGTAGTAAAAACAATAATGGTATGCAACTACTAAAAAGACGCAACTATATTCATGTATACAGCTAAACCATTAGTCAATGATTGTCTACTTAAATGTGAAGGTCTTGACGTGATGAAAATAACACGATATTGTAAAGAATTACAAAACAATGTACATATAATAATGAAATTTCCGCCTCGGTGCTAGCTGATTGAAACTCTGAAATAACGAAAATTTCAACGGGGTATTATGCAATACAGACGATCACCCAGCAGTACAGCAAAGAAAATTTAAGCAAACAACACTGAGAAATAAATTTCATATGGGTATAATAACGGTTCAAAACACGAAAACTTAATAAATCCAAAATAATAAAAAAAAGAAATAAAAATAAAAAAAGGAGAGGAAATTCGAATTTTTCGACAACTGCTGCTTCCCATAAATGATTCTCTATGCTCTGTAAAATAGAAGGAGATGGAGGGCCATGAACAATGTTAGTTTTTGAATATATTTTTTTGATGAAGAAACTTTTTTTTTTTAGAGTAAACAAGTTTCGAATTGCTAACATTTTGTTTTACGATAGTATAGAGATGTTTAATTACAAAAGTCGTTAAAGTCCCATTCAAGTTCTAATTTTTTTGCTTTTTGTTGTTTAATTTTTCGACAAAAAGGACATTCTTTATGGAAACCAATTTAACCACTCTGATGAAATATCACACATAAAATGTTAACAATGATCTCCGATGACACAGGAGATGTGTAAATACTATTGCCTTCACTATTCCATTCGAATTCTCAATTATTTTTCAAAGGATCACCTGAATGGAGTAAAAGTGAGCAAACCCAAATGAAATATCATAAATCCAATATAGACAATGGCCTACGATTATAAAAGAGGTGTTAAAATAATATTGTCTTCAATTCCCATATAAATTCTGATATTTCTTTTGATTTGTTTTAAATTTTTTCGACGAAAGAGACCATTTTTATGAAAAATAAGTGGCCCACTCTAACGAAATATCACACATTACATGTTGACAGTGGCTCATGATTACTTAAGAGATATTCCAATACTGATAACTTGTATATTCATTGCCCAGTGAACAAGCGAACGGTACAGTTCGTTCGGTCCGCTTTCCGTTGCTTTGGAAGCTTTTCACTAGTTGATTTAATTCTTCAGTTTAATATTTTTTCGCGATCGCGAGTGAAATCGAGTCCTGGTAAGGTTAAGAAGAAAAGGTTGTGTGATAAACAGTGCAGCAACGTAATTAATTGCAATTAGCAATATTACGACGATCGAAAAGCCATATTGCTCCGCATCTATACGGCACGCACACCAGCAGTCCATCGTGTGTAGCGTGCATTAGTTCATCTGATAACCACCACCGACCAGTATCACCAGTGTCATTATCATCATCGTTCATCCCCACGCCTAGCCGGTGCACGCGGCCACTCATCGTAGCTCGGCAGCAGCAGCACATTCGTCGCCCGGCTGCAGTAGATCCGTTATACATATAAGATAAGTTTTTGTTTCCTTCTCTTCTGAATACAAGAAGCGTTATTTTTATAGTGTGTGTGAGTGTATGGGAGTGATTGAGAGTGTTTGAGAGTGTTTGAGTGTGTGCTTAGCTTTAATTTTTTTTTTTCTGTGTTTAGTTATATATAGATTCAGTGGTTGAGCGTCATAAGCTCCCACGAACGAGCCATGGATGATTTATCGCAAGATGAATCATCTATGGCGCAAAATGATGGGGTAGCTCATACAGTTACCCGATCACGTGCATATCCAGACAGTTCAACTGGTCCTTGGGTTGTCTATTTTCAGCCCAAATCGAAACCTCTGAATGTCTATCAAATTTCGAACGATCTGACCAAACGATTCTCGGCCGTGACCGAGATAATTAAAGTCAGGCCGAATAAACTTCGGGTCGTTGTGTCCAACCTCAAGCAAGCTAATGAGATTGCTGTCTCCCAGCTCTTTACTCTAGAATATAGAGTGTATATCCCAGCTCGGGGTATTGAAATTGAAGGTGTGGTCACCGAAACTAGTCTAACCCCTGAGATCCTGCTGAAGCGGGGTTGGTCGATTTAAGAACCCCCTGCTTCCCCCAGTTCAGATACTGGATGTGCGCCAATCCAGGCTCAGTATCGACCAATAAGGGCGAAAAAAGTTCACACCATCAGACTCGTTTCGCGTGACCTTCTCTGGCTCAGCCCTCCCTCAATACGTCGAGTTGGGAAAACTTCTGGCTACCTGTGCGATTGTTTGTACCTCGGGTCATGATCTGCCAGAAATGCCAGCAGATGGGACATACGACCTCCCATTGCGGCAATAAAGCGCGCTGCTCCAACTGCGGGGAGAAGCATGAGGATGGCGCGTGCGCAGACAGCACACCTAAATGCGCTTTTGTAAAGGAACTCCTCCTCATGCTCTCTCATCGTGCCCGGCGTACAAACAACGCGGGGAAAAATTAGAACGCTCGCTGAAACAGCGTTCAAGGCAATCTTTTGCTGAAATGGTGAAAAAGCCTCACCATCACCCGATGCCAATACAAATCCCTTTGCTCCTCTGTCAGATGACGAGTCTGACTTTGATTCGGCTGAAGAGGGAACATCGTTCACCTTTCCGGAAGGTGCTTCAAGGAAGCGAAGACGCGTCCGCCCACGGAAAGTTGCTGAAAAGAAGCCCGAGACCAGCTTGCCCAATTCAAGGAAAGGTGGAAAAAAGGAAAATCCTAATCCACCTGGTTTTCGTAGTAGTAACTACACCCAGGACTTTCCATCTCTCCCGGGGACATCCAAACCCCTGAAGCCCCAATTTTAAGAACAAAAGCCCCCTCCTCTAGTGGGCTGTTCTCATTTGATGACATTGCCGAAGGTATCTTTAAGTACCTCGAAATTTCTGACCCTCTCAAAAGCATTGTTATGGCAATGCTTCCCACTGTGAAAACTTTTTTGCAGAAATTAACATTAAAGTGGCCCATCCTTGCAGCTATCATTTCCTTCGATGGATAATTTTCCAAATGAGGTCGGGGATTTGATCACTGTTCTACAGTGGAATTGTCGAAGTTTGATTCCTAAATTGGAATCTTTTAAATTTTTAGCTCACACTACCGGTTGTGATGCATTCGCTCTTTGTGAAACATGGTTCTCTTCCGAAATCAATCTTCCGATTCATGATTTCAATATAATTCGTCTTGATCGTGAGGATTCACGTGGAGGAGGAGTACTTTTGGGGATCAAAAAGTGCTACTCCTTCTATAGAGTGAATTTTCCTCCTATTCCAGGTATTGAAGTTGTCGCATGTCAGGCTGTTATTAAAAATAAAAGCCTTTGCATTGCTTCCGTTTATATTCCTCCAAGAGCCTCCATTAACCGAAAACAACTCTCAGATGTTTGTTCGGTTCTTCCTGCTCCGCGGTTGGTCATGGGAGATTTTAACTCTCACGGTACAGGCTGGGGAGAACTGTACGATGACAACCGGTCTTCCCTGATATATGACCTCTGTGACAACTTCAATATGACAGTTCTTAACAATGGAGAAGTAACACGTTTGGCTGGTACATCCTCAGTTGGCAGTAGATTAGACCTCACACTTTGTTCGAATTCATTATCGTTGGATTGCACATGGAATGTGATTCAAGATCCCCACGGTAGTGATCACTTGCCCATAAAAATTTCGGTTGCCACCGGGTTCAATCCGTCGAAATCTGTTAACGTCACGTATGATCTTACCCGTCACATCGATTGGACAAAGTTTAGGACAGCAGTAGATGAAGCCGTAACGACGGTAGAAAGGCTTTCACCGCTGGAAGAGTATAACTTCCTCTCCAACCTGATCTTAGACAGCGCGCTTCAAGCTCAAACTCGACCAGTTCCAGGGACGTCATCTCGCAGGAAACCTCCTTCTCCATGGTGGGATCAGCAATGCACCGAGGTTTACCGTAAAAAGTCCGACGCGTTTAAAGTTTTCCGTAGACGTGGAACACCTGAGCACTTCGAAGTATACACGGCTCTCGAACGCGAACTTAAGAGCCTCATCAAGGCCAAGAAACGCGGTTACTGGCGAACATTCGTGAACGGGCTATCGCGCGAAACGTCGATGAGTACTCTTTGAACACGGCGCGAAGGTTGCGTAACCGAACTACGAACAACGAGAGCGAAGAGTACTCGGACCAATGGATCCTCAAATTCGCGCGAAAAGTTTGTCCAGATTCTGTGCCGGCACGGATGATTCCTCGCGAAAACACGAATTCGATAGATGAGATTAGCCAACCCTTTTCAATGGTAGAGTTCTCTCTCGCACTCCTTTCGTGTGGCAATACGGCTCCAGGAGCTGACAGGATCAAGTTCAACTTGCTTAAGAACCTCCCAGACGTCGCGAAGAGGCGCATGTTGCACTTGTTTAATCAGTTTCTGGAACTCAACATTGTACCGGATGATTGGAGACGGGTGAGAGTTATTGCCATTCAAAAACCTGGTAAGCCCGCGTCCGACCACAACTCCTATCGACCCATCGCGATGTTATCCTGTATTCGAAAGTTGTTGGAGAAAATGATCCTCTTCCGTCTGGACAAATGGGTTGAGACGAACAACCTGCTTTCAGATACTCAATATGGTTTCCGTAGGGGTAAGGGAACGAACGACTGTCTCGCGTTGCTTTCCACGGATATTCAGTTAGCTTTTGCTAAAAAAGAGCAAATGGCTTCTGTATTCTTGGACATAAAGGGGGCTTTTGATTCAGTATCTGTTGAAGTTCTTTCAGATAAACTCCACGCTTGTGGCTTTTCACCATTAATGAATAATTTTTTGTACAATTTGCTGTCAGAGAAACATATGAGCTTTTCTCATGGAACCTCTACAGCTTCACGATTTAGCTACATGGGTCTCCCCAGGGATCATGTTTAAGCCCCCTTTGTATAATTTTTATGTCAAAGACATTGACGGTTGTCTAGGTGACAACTGTACGTTGAGACAACTTGCAGATGACGGCGTAGTGTCTGTCACGGGACCCAATGGGGTCGATCTGCAAGGACCCTTACAGGATACCTTGGACAATTTGTCTACTTGGGCTCTAGAGCTAGGTATCGAATTCTCTACGGAGAAAACTGAGTTGGTAGTTTTTTCAAGGAAGCATAACCCAGCACAACCGAAGCTTCAAATTTGGGGTAAGCCGATAGCTCATTCTATGTCATTTAAATATCTTGGGGTCTGGTTCGATTCAAAGTGCACCTGGAGATCCCATATTGAGTATGTGAAGCGAAAGTGCCAGCCAAGGATCAATTTTCTGCACAATTACCGGAACCTGGTGGGGAGCTCATCCACAAGATCTTCTAACGTTGTACCGGACAACGATTTTGTCGATTATGGAATACGGTAGTTTTTGTTTTCAGTCAGCGGCTCGGTCGCACTTCATTAAACTGGAACGTATTCAGTATCGGTGTCTTCGTATCGCGTTAGGTTGCATGCACTCGACTCACACCATGAGTCTTGAAGTGCTGGCTGGCATGTTGCCACTCTCGGATCGGTTTACAGAATTATCTCTCCGGCTCCTCACCAGGTGTGAAGTTATGAACCCCAGGTGATCGAAAATTTTGAGAAGCTCCTTGAGTTGAACCCTCAAACCCGCTTCATGACCTTGTACCATTTGTACATAACACAGGATGTCAGCCCTTCGCCGAACATTTCCAATCGTGTTTGCTTCTCCGATTTCGACAATTCGGTTCATTTTGATTTATCCATGAAGCAGGAGCTTCGTGGAATCCCAGAGCATCATCGTCCTATGATTGCTCCGGTGATATTTGCTGCAAAGTTTGGCCAAGTTGATTCCACTAAATCGTTCTTCACTGACGGATCATTGATAGAGGAGTCAGCAGGCTTTGGCATATTTAATGAAATTTATAGCGCCAACCGTAAACTTCAAGCCCCTTGTTCCGTGTATGTCGCTGAATTAGCGGCAATACATTTTACGCTAGAAATTGTTGCCTCATTACCACCGGATCAGTACTTCATTTTCACGGATAGTCTCAGTTCTATAGAGGCTATTCGCTCCTTGAGGCCGGTAAAGCACTCCTCGTATTTTCTCATGAAAATACAGGAGCTTCTAAGTGCTTTATCTTCGCGTTATTTTATCATCACCTTTGTATGGGTCCCATCTCATTGTTCAATTCCGGGCAATGAGAAAGCGGACTCGCTTGCAAAGGTGGGCGCTATGGAAGGCGATATTTGTGATCGACAAATCGCCTTCAACGAATTTTTTCCTATTTTTCGTCAACAGTCACTCGTCAGCTGGCAGTATAAATGGAGTAAAGGAGATTTGGGGCGATGGCAACATTCTATCATCCCAAAGGTGTCGAAGAAATCTTGGTTTAGGGGATGGATGTGGGTCGAGACTTCATTCGTGTCATGTCTCGCCTCATGTCCAATCATTATTCTTTGAACGCTCATTTATACCGGGTTGGGCTGAGCGACAGCAATCTCTGTGAATGTGGACAAGGCTATCAGGACGCAGATCACGTTATTTGGTCTTGTTCTGAGCATCGTGAGGTCAGATCGGGGCTTTATGATTCCCTTCGGGCTCGAGGTAGACAACCCAATGTGCCAATTCGAGATATTTTGGCTGTACGTGATTTGGAGTACATGAAACTCATTTATGTGTTTTTGACTAACATTAGCATTAGATTGTAGTTAGTTTAACATGTATGTTTAGTATAAGTTTTTTTTTCTGTGTTCGTGTGTTTTTTTTCTCTTTCAAAAATGTTCGAATAAAAAGAAAACCAAAAGTTGTGTAGTTATAAGTGTTTCAATAATTTAGAATTTAAATTTAATGTGTTATGTAAACCATACTTTAAATTCCCACCCTCTTTCCCATCCGTAATTTGTAATTCCTATTAACCTCGAGACGGCCGCGAGTAATCGGCTCTATCCTCCTAACTTTAGTTTTAAGATAAATGATGTATAAAAGTATGAAAATTTGGCTCTGTAAAGTTTATTCGATTGAGCCTGTACAAATAAATGATTATTAAAAAAAAAAACTTGTATATTCTTTTCAAATTTATTTTTTTTTTAATTTTCATCAAAAAGGACCACTCTAGTGGAAAATTAGCGAACCACCCTTATGAAATTTCACAAATAATATGCTAGCAGTTGCCAACGATGATATAGGATATGTTTCAATACTGTTGCCATGAATATCTCAGCAGTTGAATTCAAATCTTTCAAGTAAAATTGAAGTCATTCCCCCAACTCAAAAATTGGCTAAGTCCCAGAAATTTTTTTTTCGAGCTAACACCAGTTCTCGACGTTTCATGCCTTTTAAAGACATTTGGCATCAAAAAAAAATTCGATTTCGGAATTTATTTTGTACCCCTACCTTGGGAAATTTGTCATGGGTCAAAAAGTCGAAATTTGACCGCTTTGTGGATCCACTTAACGAAGTCCGATTGAGCTCAAATTTTGCATGGGAACTTCTTTTAAGGAGACAAAAGTTTTGAGCACTACTTTTTTTTATTTTCGAAAAGTCGGTTTTGGCTGACACCCTAATGTACATGTTTTGGCGGAAATTTTTCTGCTCCAAAAGCTGTGTGCACAATGGGTGCCCTTTTGCTAACAAATACTATATTGACTGAACATCGCGACTACATCGCGACTATAGAACATTTGGAGCCAAACATTTGACAAGCTTGATATTATTTCTTATCGGGTACACCAAACAAAGACCACTTCACTACCACACTGATCGCTGCGCACATGTTACCAAAGCATAACATTGGGAACCCGCAACATAATGCTGCATCCATTTTTCAGAGAACACCCATCTCTCGCACTCTCATGCAAGAGAATTTTCGTTTTCTCTCGTTTGCTCCACCATTTGGCCTCATCACTGCCGGCCACATGTTCCTTGGTCAGAAGCAGCGAGAGAAATGCTTTCACGACTCACCACATCGTCGATAACGCATATTTTTCATTTCCCTCACGTCCCACTAGCTGCACTCCCAACTGAGACGATGTTTGTGCACGGGCGGGGTGATCCCCCCAGCATACCCGCACCTATGAATATGCTATGTCTGCAGCTCGTTTGATTCGGCCCTACTCTCAATTCTCTATGCCAGCACTCCGAGGCCAGTCCAACTCAGTCCCGGACGCAACGCTGCACGGTACGGTTGAGATTTTCACTAATTGTCTGTCCGATTTTTGGCTTTCTCGTTGCATGTATGTATGTTGAATTTTCCTAGGCATACCGTAGGAGAAAAAAAGTGAGCCTCAGGAGTTTTCCTCGCAAATTTGATCGGCAAAAGCAGCACGAGAGAATCTGCAAAATTAATCGTTTTGAGTTCCGCCGGACGTGAAGTGAACACAAATCGCAGCCATTATTAGGAGGAAAATGGTAATGGAAAACTAGCATCCACCGAGACAAGTGGGAATTTATCCATGCGGGTAGTTTTGCCAATGAGAAGCTAAAATATTCAGTGAAAATTCTCCCAGATTCAATCCATAGCTGATGGTTTTGATTGGTCTAAGAGTGATTCGTCTAAAAATAAGCATATTGCTAGAAGCGTGCACTGGGAAAAACGAGGAAGGTTATCAAAGTTGGTGAAGAGAGTTGAAAATAGGTAGCAAGAAGAAAAAGTTGTGTTGTTTTCGTGAAAAATTTATGCAGAGGAAATTTGTTCACGAGAGAAGCATCTTGAGAAAATTCTTCACTCAACTGCTGGGAACATCAGCTCCAAAGTGGATAACACAAACATAAAAGGTATTTATTGTCATAAAAATATCCTCAAACTTCAGGCCCATCTATGATTCATGTTTGTCTGTCTGAGCTTCCATTTTGTCCGAAATAGAAAAATAAAAATGCACTGGTATCTTCTTTCACACACAAGGACAACAATTATCGTAAAATTCTGCCTACCATACGAACGGAAAATGAAAACACTTCTCCGGCACAGCTCGAGAACAGGAGAACATGCAGCATCCTCGAGAACAAAGGGCACAGAAGGAGAGAATTTGGGTGGGAAAGGTTTCGAGGAGGAAGTGAAGATAAAAGCATTTTCCATTTGTGTTTGCTGTGCTGCCTCATCTCACGTTTCGCATTCTGGTCGATGAATGAATGGATATGTGGGAGGATTTGGGGAAGAAGAGGACATTTTCCGGCTGGCACCCGTTCACAAACAAAGGCTGGCTGAATGTCCTGTGGCGCTTATATTCAAACTGGAATGATGGGGAACTTTTGAAACTGAATTCACAGAAGATTGAATAAAGGGTGTCGCTTAATGAGTCTGTCAGGGTTCAAGTTTGACAGGATATTGGGAGAATTGAAAGCATGCTTTAAAAATCATTAATTGTGCCTTTCGATGGTGATCATGATGTCACATGTCAAGCCTTTAACAATATTCGAGTTGGGCAATTTATCTTAAAACAATTGGTTTTAGTTTATGTTCAGGACAGAAAACCCTATAATAGCAACCCTGAGATAGAAATGTGAAATTATAAGGGTATTCAATTTCAATTGGCTATACTGCAAACAGTGCTGAAAATTATCATTTTGACTGAATGCAATTCATTTGCGAAAGCCCAAATTGCATAACTTTCTTAGATTTCCACAGAATGGTTTGTTAAGAAGGATGCGTCACTCTCGCTGAAATTGTTGGAGTAGAATAACACTTTTTATTGATTGAATGTCACCAGAGGATATTTTGAGGATTTCTGACCATACTGTCCACTAAATGAGGACCTGCAGGTTCCGAGTTCCTCAAGAAAAATGGCCATTTCCTAAATCTGGCTTGCGACATTTCAAACTTCATGATTTTGCAAAACTATGTTTTCGGAGAACATTCTGAGGACTTAGGGAGGCCTCTATGGGGTCCGAATTTTTCCGGAAAAGTGTCATACATTAAAAAAATGGACAAAAATTGTCGATTTTCAATGGGTGTATCTTCACCCGCACTGACAAAAGTACCCATGCAGCATCAATCATAGTAATCCATGAGTCAGCAGACAAAATTTGACAGCTCTATCAATCGAATTCTAACTGTCATGGCAACAGTGAAGCAACTCCGAGTAGAAATATGCGCGTTCAAAGAACGGCACCCCACCGCATCGAAAATGGATGTCGCGCAGCATTTTGTAGGCGCCGGATGCGACCGTTCTAGAATCTACAACATCTTGGAACTATCAGACAACGATCAGAGCATCGAAAGAAAACCCGTTTCCGGACGGCCGACGACCCTGACCGCCAAGAAGCTCCAAAAGATGCTGAAGAGGAAGACCGAGGAAAAAGTGGCTACATCGCTGCTTGGAGGTTGGTTCAACCGGCCAAACAGATGAAAAAGTACCTGGCGAATATGAAGATCCATGTCAGGAAGTGGAAATCGCGTTTCGGAGCTGTAGGCAATGACGCAGCGGCAGCGGCTGAATAAGATGGTCAACTCGATTTTCCCGGCAAATCGCGACGTAGCGGCTGTGATGGACGACGAGACCTATCTCACCCTGGATGGCAACTTCGTATTTACTCCCCCGAAGAAAGTGAGCTCCGAGGTGAAGTTCATTTCACACACCAAGTCCCCCAAGAAGGTGCTGCTGTGGCTGACAATCAGCGAAGGGGGTGTCAAAGCCACTCTTCTTTCGCTCCGGACTGGCCGTGAACGAGGAAATTTACGAAATGCCTGCCGGAAGTTGCGTCGTTCATCAAGAAATACCATAAGGGCAAAGACGCGATGTTCTGTTAGCGATCGTTGAAGGAGATGGAGCGGCTGAATATCGATGTGATACCCAAGTCGGAGAACCCACCCAACGTCCCACAGCTGCGTCCCATTGAGAATTTCTGGGCCAACCTGAGGGAGTAATATCTTCTCCAAAAATTTTGTCGCGAAAACTGAGGAGGAACTGGAAACTGTCTTTTCATGACCTACTTTTTGCAAAATCATGATGTTTGATGTATTGCAAGCCAGATTTTGCATGTACATTTTTAACATTGCCGGAGGAACTCTGATACCGCAGGGTCTCTTTCAGTGGCCAGTATAGTGAGAAATCTTCTAATCGTCTAATGATCTATGTTTGATAATCCATGAAGTTGGAAGAAATGACATGTTTCGCATCTAGAAATATTTTGTCCACCATACCTACCCAGGTAACCACTAAGCATTAGCATATGCGGTAAATCAACCTTAAATCTGCATTTCAGATGCTACAAGCATTATATTAGCATTATATCAGCATCTTGAATGCTAACTGTTGTATAGCTGGATTTTAAATGCTATTTAAATGCTTGTAGCCTGTTATAAGCATTTTGTATGCAAAATAGCATTAATGACGCATTATCATAGCATTGCAGTAAAGCAATTCTAATGTCGCGATTGTTTTAGTTGTGAGTCTGGCTTATTATTTTGTGACTTTAATTTTAAAAGACTTTTAAAGCAAAACTAACCGATTTAGAAAAGAATTACTCCATGGTCTCAAGGTTCTTAAGCGAACCTTCCGCGTCCTACTCTTTTCACACAACCACAGCCTTTAATTCTTTGCACAGCGTCTGTCTTTAGTAACAATTCCCAATGACCTTCTTCAATCCGAATGGTCTCCGATTTTTTTACAGAATTCTGTAGAATTTTACCGAATTCTCAACAGCTGCACGTTCGGTAATCCGATTTAACAGATTTCAGTGAAAATTTACTGAAACCCGGTAATTTTTATACAGATAACTGTAAAATTTCACCGAAATCTGTTAATTTTACAGATTCTGTAAAAAATCTATGTGTGTAGAGTTAGTTCTTTGATCAAGGCTGTCGTATAGAACGCACATTTAAATTATAAAATATATTGTGGATGTATAATGTAGAATCAGGACATATTATAAGTTGCTCCCAATAATGTTCCGAACCACATAACCACTCTTTATAATGAAGCGAACAGTAAAGTTATTATTATGTTACCAACTGTATAGGTTTGATCAATGACAA